>VMDR010036274.1:0-10537 GCA_007922815.1 Macrotus californicus | reverse complement strand
CTTGGGCTGCTTCCATAACTTGGCGATTGTAAACAACACTGCAATGAACATAACGATGCTTATGTTCTATCACCTCAAATTTACATTTAAAGTGATTACTGATAGATATGCCTTTACTACCATTTTATCGTTAAACTCTTTTCCTATGTTTTTGTCTCTCTCCTTTCCTTCTTTGTAAAGCAAGCCATCTAACATTTGTTGCAGTACTGGATTAGTGTTAACAAACTCCCTTAGCTTTTTATTGTCTGAGAAGCTCCTTATTTCTACAATTTTATTTTTTAAGTATTTTAATTGATTATGCTATTACAGTTTTCCCAATTTTCCTCCCTTTATTCCCCCCTCCACCCTGCCCCCTCAACCCTCTGGCATTCCCCTCACCTTAGCTCATGTCCATGGGTTGTACATACAAGTTGTTTGAGTCCTCTGTTTCCCATACCATTTTTTATTTCTCCCCATCTATTTTATGCCTACTAATTATTTTTCTTCTTCCCTGTACCTTTTCCACCCTATTCCTCCCTTTCCTCTACACTGAAATCCTTCCATGTGAAGTCCATTTCTCTGATTCTGTTCCTGTTCTACTTGTTTGCTTAGTTTTTGTTTTTGTTGTTTTTCTTTTCTTTTAGGTTCATTTGTTGATAGTTGTGGCTTCATTGTCATTTTATTGTTCATATCTTTGATCTTCTTTTTCTTAAATAAATCTCTTTAACTTTTCATATAATAAGGGCTTGGTAATGATGAACTCCTTTAACTTGATCTTATCTGGGAAGCACTTTATCTGCCCTTCCATTATAAATGAGAGCTTTGCTGGATAGAGTAATCTAGGATGTGGGGTCTTGCCTCTCATGACTGCAAATACTTCTTTCTAGCCCCTTCTTGCCTGCAAGGTTTCTTTTGAGAAATCAACTGATAGTCTTATGGGACCTCCTTTGTAGGTAACTGACTCCTTTTCTCTTGCTGCTTTTAAGATTCTCTCCTTATTTTTAATCTTGGGTAGCTTAATGATGATGTGCCATGGTGTTTTCCTCTTTGGGTCCAACTTCTTTGGGACTCTCTGAGCTTCCTGGACTTCCTGGAAATCTATTGCCTTCACCAGATTGGGGAAGTTTTCCTTCATTATTTGTTCCAATAAGTTTTCAACTTCTTGCTGTTGTTCTTCTCCTTCTGGCACCCCTATAATTCAGATATTGGAACGTTTCAGGTTGTCCCAGAGGTTTGTAAGTCTCTCCTCACTTTTTTGAATTCTTGTTTCCTCATTCTGTTCTGGTTAGATGTTTATTCTTTTCTTTTGTTCCAAATAGTTGCTTTGAGTGCTGGTTTCCTTCCTGTCACTGTTGGTTCCCTGAATATTTTGCTTTATTTCATTTTGGGTATCTTTCATTTGCTTTTTTCATTTTTTGACCAAGCTCAATCTGTTCTGTGAGCATTTTGATTACCAGGGCTTTAAACTCTCCATCTGACAGGTTGGCTATCTCCTCATCGCTTAGTTCTCTTTCTGAAGTTTTGCTCTGTTCATTTTGACCCTATTTCTTTGCTCAGGGTCTCTGATAAGTTGCAAGGGGGTGGGGCCTTAGGCAATCACCTGGACAGGGCAGCCCTTTTTGGTCCCCTGTGGCACTGCCTGTGGGGGAGGGGCCAGAGAGGGAACATTGCAGCCTGCTTGCTCGTCTCTAGCTCACTTTCCAAAGGACTCTCCTGTGAGACTGGGAGTTTCTTCCACCATGGCAACCCCCACCATAGTCCACAGTCAGCTCTGAGTCTCAGTTTTGCCTTCAGCCAGCCCTGCCCTCCTGGTCTACTGCCTCGCCTCAGATTTTCTGAGCCAGCCCCATCCATGCAGTCTGCCAGGCTCACTGAGGTTTTTCTGAGCCAGCCACACCTGCATGGTTCACTGTGGGTTTTTACTGGTTGTTATGGTTGATTTTTTCTTTAATTCCTTCGTTGTTGGAGTTCCACACAGTTTGATTTTCTGGCACTTCTGGTTGTTTATTGATTTTAGATTGGTTATCATCCTCCTTTTGGTTGTGTGAGGAAGTGAAGGGTTTCTACCTACATCTCCATCTTGGCCAGAACCTCGTCACTTCTATTTCTCCAATTTTAAATGAAGGCTTGATGGGTAAAGTAGCCTTGGTTGTAGGTCCTTGCTTTTCATCACCTTAAATATTTCATGGCATTCCCTTCTGGCCTAAAATGTTTGTGTTGAGAAATCAGATGACAGTCTAATTGGTGCCCCACGTATGTAACTACCTCTTTTTTTTTTGAAGCTTTTTTAATTATCTCCTTGTCTTTAAGTTTTGCCATTTTAATTACCATGTGTCTTGGTGCAGGTCTCTTTGAATCCAACTTATTTGGAACTCTCTGAGCTTCCTGGACTTGTATGTCTTTTTCCTTCACCAGCTATGGGAAGTTTTCAGTCATTATTTCTTCAAATAGGTTCTCGATCTTTTGCTCACTCCCTTCTCCTTCCAGTATTCCCATGATGCAGATGTTGCCACACTTCATGTTGTCCCAAATGTTTCTTAAGGTCTCCTCACTTATTTTTTAAATTCTTTTTTCTTTTTGTTGCTCTGCTTCGGTGTTTTTTTCTATCTTTTCTTCCAATCACTGATTCAATGCTGTGCTTCATCTAACCTACTATCTATTCCTTCTAATGTATTATTTATTTTAGATATTGCATTCTTTATTTCTTACTGGTCTTTTTTCATGATTTCTATGTCTTTTTACATGCTGTTGAGTATCCTTATAATCATTACTCTAAACTCTATCTGAGATTGCTTGCTTCAATTTTATGTAGTTCTTTTGGAGAATTTTCTCGTTCTTTTATTTGGAACCTGTTCCTATGTCTTCCTTTTAGCTGCCTCTTTGTGTTTGTTTCTATGTATTAGGTAGATCTGCAGACTCTGGTGTAGGCCTCTGTCAAACCGTTCCTGTGACTGGTCCTGGACAACCTCTTTGGAGCTATCAGTGATCCACAGCATGTGGTTCTCTCTGCTGGGCCTGTTTATGTGCAGAAAGAATCAGGCTACACACAAAGGCCCACTTTTACCATCATTGGGCCTGAGGGTGGGTCAGCTAATGTCTCAGAGCTCCCAGAGATCTGCTTCTGTGTGTAGGCTTACTGTTAAGGCTTAAAGATTGAAAGTCTTCCAGCTGTACTACTCAGCATCAGGGCTTAAGCAACACAGGGTAGGGCAGAGTAATTCCTGTAGGTAGAGCTATTACTTCCCCTCAGGCTATTGCCACTTGGAGGGGAGTGTTCTGCCTAAGAATGGTGGCTCCTGCTGTGTGGGGAATGACTCAGCCTAGAGTCCTGGTGATTGACCATTCAGTTCTATATCCAGAGCTAGCAGTCCCAGACTCTCGCCCTATGTCTCTAATCCACTCTGCCCTCCCTCTGCCAGAGGCAAGGGTAAATGGCTAAAAATGGAATTTTGTGCATTGACTCTTTAAGAGGCTCTCTGCATCTCCGGCTGTCTCTTCCTGGTGGACAAAAACCCCACTGCTTTTCATAGCTGTATGTCTTGGGGGTTCCTTTCCTGGTTCTGATGCTGTAGGCTAGGGAGTCCAGCTTGGGATTTAGACCCCATGCTTCTCAGGCGGGACGGATCAGTCACTGAAATATCCCTCTGGAGCTTCAGCTGCCAATCATGGGAAGCCAGTCAGCCCTCTCGCATCCATCTCCTCTGTACTCCTTTTCAGCCATATTGTAGTGGTGTGGTTTGTTCCATCTGTCCATGGTTCTAAGGCTTTTCTCCAGCTAGAGTTCAGTTAGTTATGCAGGATAACTTTTCTATAATTAATTTTAATTTCAGTTTGGTCTTGGGAAGTTATTAGTGTAGCTTTCACCTACTCCTCTGCCATCTTGGGTCTCCTCAGAAAATACTTTCACAGAATTTATTGAAAAAAATCTGTGTACAAATGGTCCCATGTAGTTCAAACCTGTGTTGAGCAAGAGTCAACTGAAGATACATATGAAAGAAGATTTATTACAAAAAAGTTGGCTCATACAGTTATGGAGGCTGTGAAACCCCCCAAAGTGCTGTCTACAGCTGGAGAACTAGGAAAGCTGGTGATGTAATTCCATCTGAGTCCATAAGCCTGAGAACCAGGGAAGTTGATGGTATAACTCCTGGGAACAGAGAGGCTGCTGGTGTAAGTCCCAGAGTCCAAAAGCCTGAGAACCAGGAACTCCAAAGTCTGAGGGCAGGAGAAGATGGATGTCCCAACTCAAGAAGAGAGAGGGTATTTGCTCTGCCTTCGCCTTTTTATTTTAATTGGGTCCTCAATGGATTGAATGATGACTGCCTACACTGAGGAGGGAAGATCTCTTTACTCAATCTACTGAATCAAGGGCTAATCTCTTTTGGAAACACCTTCACAGATACGACCAAAAATAATGATCTACAAGCTACCTGGCCTTAGCCCAGAGAAGTTAACACACAAAAAAGTGATCATCATAATTACTATATATGTACTGCCATCAGTGGCCTTTACCATCTCATTGGGTTAGATAGCCTATTCATCCACCCTGTTATCTTTCCAAAAAATAATTCCAGAAAATAGCCATAACATTCAGGTAACATGCTGCATGAATCCTGAGGATACAACTTCAAAAGTGATTGTTCTTGCCTTCTAGGAGCTTAGAGCTGAAACATTTTCATTAAAAAATAAAGATTACCCCCACGTGCATTGAAGCATTAGTCACAATAGACAAGATATAGAAACAACTCAAATATTCACCCAGAGGTTAATGGATAAAGAAAATGTAGCACATACATACAATGAAATGTTAGTCTTTAAAACAGAATGAAATCCTACCATTTATGACAATATGTTTGAATCTGGAAGACAGGCTAAGTGAAATAAACCAGTCTCGGAAGGACAAATACTGTATGACTCTACTTATAGTTGTCAAAATAGTCAAAATCAGAAGCAGAGAATAGAGTGGTGGTTGTCTGGGGCTGAGGGGAGGGGAAATGGGTTATTCATGGTTATAAAGTTTCAGTTGTGCAAGGTGTATAGTTTTTAGAGATCTACTGTACAACATACTTAACAACACATTATTGTGCACTTTAATATTTGCAAAGATCTCTTGTTAAGTGTTCTTAATGCACACCTACAAGTAAACTTTCAAATATAGTGAATAACTTTATAACCTTGAGTGTAATGGCAGTGTCACCACAATGACATTATCATTGCATAGTACCCAAATACTATGCATATGTTCAAACTCATCAAATTGTACACATTAAACATATACAGTTTTCTTTTTATTAAAAAACCCAAGAGTGACTTCCAGCCAAGGTGGGGGCATAGGTACATACACTTTGCTTCCTTGCACAATCAAAAGAAGGACAACAACAAATTTAAAAACAAAAAGTAACCAGAACTGCCAGAAAATTGAACTGTTTGGAAGTCCGACAACCAAGGAGTTAAAGAAGAAACATTCATTCAGACTGGTAGGAGGGGCAGTAGGAGGGGTGGAAATTCCCAGGGTGGAAACTTCCTGGGTAGAGAGGATGCACCATGAGGTGGCAGCTGGAAGACTAGGGTGGGCAAAGTGGTGGCAGGCATACTGGGTGGTCCCACAGTTGCTTGCAGATAAACCATGTGGGTGTGGGGTGGCCTGATCCACCAGCAGCCACCTTGCCTGGTCCACCAGCCGCTCCTTGCCCACCCTGATCTGCTAGCCACAGCCCTGCCTTGAGTCCTCTCCCATGAGTCCTCTCTGCCCCGGCTGCCTGTCTCTGCCCCTCCTACCAGTTTGGATGAATGTTTCTCCTTTAATTCCTTGGTGTCGGACTTCCATACAGCTCAATTTTCTGTCAGTTCTGGTTGTTTTTTGTTTTGATACTTGTTGTTGTCCTTCTTTTGGTTGTGCAAGGAGGCACAGTGGGTCTACCTACACTTCCATCTTGGCCAGAAGTCCCCACTTTTTTCTTTAATTCCCCAAACAGATTTTCTGTTGCCCCTTCCAATGCACTTTCTTTAAATGTGTAGATTTGCCACAGTAGGTAATTGTGTACCTCTTCTAATGTATAGAAGGAATGCATTTTAGAAAAGTAGAAAGTCAAATAAGCATAGGAGAATATAGAACACAAGAAACAATATCCTCTGATAACACCTACTGCCTTGCAAAAAAATTCTTTCAGAAAGTGCCATATAAAAATATTCCATTAAATATAAAGATATTTTACCATGCACACTACTGATTAACCTGTTTTGTCCCTTAAATATACAATGGACATAAGTTAAAATCGGTAAATATAGTCCTTTATTTTTTTCTTTAATAGTTGCAAAGTGATCCATTGTACAAATCTAATGTCATTTTTAAGCAAATCTCCTATGGTTGATATTTGG
The DNA here is from genome assembly GCA_007922815.1 of Macrotus californicus. NCBI lineage: Eukaryota > Metazoa > Chordata > Mammalia > Chiroptera > Phyllostomidae > Macrotus > Macrotus californicus. The sequence goes on along the minus strand of VMDR010036274.1, from coordinate 4,180 downwards.
TCTCTTCCTACCTTTATTCAACCAGAATAAATTCCTAAGAGGTGACATTGCCAGGTTAGAGTGTTTGTAGTGAATATGAATACACAATATTTGTCTTTTCTCTTCAAGGTCTGGAAACTCAGATGACCACTTGGCCCCCACTCCCTGGGACCACTCTGCACCTGGAACAGTTGCCTCATTCTACTTGTGGCCCTGTTTCTCTCCAGGTTTGGACCACTCTCCCTCACAGGCATTCTGCAACCTGACCCTTAATAATAACAACCCTTAGTCACCTAGCAGCTTTATCTAGTACCTTTCATCTAGTAGTCTTGTCCAAGCATGATTGTTATCTGAATCAGTTATTTCATCTGGGGGTTGAAAATGGTATCTTTTGTATTCAGTCACTTGGTCTGTAACTGATGTAGTTGAACAACAATAAAAAAATAAACATAAATAAATAAATAAAAATAGAGCAATATGTAAAGAGGGAGACTTTTCCCAGACTCAACAATTCAATAAAGTAAAAATCTGAAGCCTGACCTCTGGGAGAGTGGCCAAGTTTGCTTTCGTGAAATGAGTCTGACAGAAGTCAGAGTATCTCCAGAAAGGAGAGGTCACACCTTTCTCAGCTTTCAGTCTAGCCATGGCACTTGAGTTTGTTTCAAAATGTGGTTACCACTAAACAAAGATCTGTCTACATGAAGCTAAGGGTACTTAGCTGAAGTTTCCACTAAATAAAGTGGACAAAGAACAAACCCAGAGTATTACATTTTGATCAAGTCAAATAATGAAATTTTAAGAAAATAGCACTGAAGTTGTGTGCAAGAGACTTAGATACATACACACATTCATACACTGAAATAGCATTATTCTTATATATCCCAAGGAGAACACCTTAGCAGATAAATCATGTGAGAGCAGGGCCATTGATTTACATGGCTGACTTTTCTCAGGTTTACTAATTTGAGAAAACAATCACTGTAGTCATTGCCAATCAAGGACTCTTAGCAACAACAATTTTTATCAGGAATTCCAAATATTCATAATGTTCAAATTCCAGTCTGATAGGGAAAGATTTCTTTAGTCAGAGTATTACCTGAACAGTTTTAAGTTTCCCAAGCCTAGAAGTTCTCTTCCTAATAAATTTTGCTTTGAAGTTAATGTTATTATCAAAAGGAACACATTCTACTTTATTATAATTGTTTAAAAATGTGTATGTGTGTAAAACTTATATCATTATCATTGCTTCATTTTGCACAATCTTTACTGAGGACTGAGTACATGCTGCTCCCCTCAGTCCAAGTTACCATCATTTTCCTTGTAGACTAGAGGAACAATTTTTCTATTTACACTCTGGGACTCTTCTAAACCTCTCCTCACATATGACTGGTGATCTTTTTAAATTCCAAAACTACCGAGATTTGAATATGCTTGCTTTGTGTACCTGCCCTCCCACTCCCAACTCTAAAGGTTGCTTTAGAGTATTTTAATATAAAACCCATTTTATATTATTATACATCTATCTATTTTGTTATGCTTTTATAAAAATATGGACTTTTACATAAGTATAATACTATTATACTTCCTACATAATTAACAATAATTCTGTGGTATCATCTCACACTTGGTCCATGTTGAAATTTTCCCATTTGTTTAAAAAATGTTACTCTTGACTTCTGTCCAAGATGGAGGCATAGGTAGACCCACTGTGCCTCCTCGCACAACCAAAAGAAGGACAACAACAAATATTAAAACAAAAAACAACCAGAACTGACAGAAAATCGAACTGCATGGAAGTCCAACAACCAAGGAGTTAAAGAAGAAACATTCATCCAGACCGGTAGGAGGGGTGGAGAGGACTTGCCAGAGGGCAGTGGCTGGAGGATCCGGGTGGGCAAGATGCAGCCAGTGGACCAGACAAGGTGGCTGCTGGTGGATCGGGCCATCCCACACCCACATGCAAATAAACTGGGAGGAACAACTGGGGAGTGAGACAGACTCCACAACCCAGAGTTCCAGCACAGGGAAATAAAGCCTCAAAGCCTCTGATTGAAAACTCCTGTGGGAGTTGAGAAAAACTGCAGTGGGAAAAACTCCCAGGCTCACAGGATCGTTCGTTGGAAAGACCTGCAGGGTCCTAGAGTGTACACCAGCCCACCCACCTGGGAATCAGCACCAGAAGGGCCCAATTTGACTGTGGGTAGCATGGAAAGTCACTGAAAACTGGCAGAGAGTGGAGCTAGCGCCATTGTTCCTCTCGGACATCTCCCCCACAAACAGTGTCACAACACAGCGATGTGGCTGCCCTGCCCTGGTGAACCCCTAAGGCTTCACCCCTTACTACATAACAGGCACGCCAAGACAACAAAAGTGGCCCAAATGAAAGAATAGATCAAAGCTCCAGAAAAAATACAACTAAGCGACAAAGAGATAGCCAATCTATCAGATGCGCAGTTCAAAACACTGGTAATCAGACTGCTCACAGACTTGGTTGAATTTGGTCACAAATTAGATGAACAAATGAAGGCTATGCTAGGTAAAATGAAGGAAAATGTACAGGGAACCAACAGTGGTGGGAAGAAAACCGGTGCTCAAATCAATGGTGTGGACCAGAAGAAAGAAAGAAACATTTAACCACAACACAATGAAGAAACAAGAATTCAAAAAAATGAGGAGAGGCTTAGGAACCTCCAGGATGTCTTTAAATGTTCCAATATCCGAATCACAGGGGTGCCAGAAGGAGAAGAGGAAGAGAAAGAAATTGAAAACTTATTTAAACAAATAATGAAGGAGAACTTCCCCAATCTGGCAAAGGAAATAGACTTCCAGGGAGTCCAGGAAGCTCAGAGAGTCCCAAAGAAGTTGGACCCAAGGAAGAACACACCAAGGCACATCATAATTCCATTACCCAAGATGAAAGATAAGGAGAGAATCTTAAAAGCAGCAAGAGAAAAGGAGACAGTCACCTACAAAGGAGTGCCCATCAGACTGTCGGCTGATTCCTCAAATGAAACCTTACATGCAAGAAGTGGCTGGCAAGAAATATTCCAAGTTATGAAAGGCAAGGAACTACATCCAAGATTACTCTATCCAGCCAAGCTATCATTCAGAATGGAAGGGCAGATAAAGTGCTTCCCAGATAAGGTCAAGTTGAAGGAGTTCATCATCACCAAGCCCTTATTATATGAAATGTTAAAGGGAATTATCCAAGAAAAAGAAGATAAAAAATAGAAACAGTAAAATGACAACAAACTCACAGTTATTAACAACTGAATCTAAAACAGAAACAGAAACAAAAACAAACTAAGCAAACAACTAGAACAGGAACAGAATCACAGAAATGGAGATCACACGGAGGGTTATCATCAGGGGAATGGGTGGGGAGAGAGGGGGAAAAGGTCCAGGGAATAAGAAGTATAAATGGTAGGTAGAAGATAGACAGGGGGAGGTTAAGCATAGTGTAGGAAATGTAGAAGCCAAAGAACTTATATATATATGACCCATGGACATGAACTAAAGAGGGGGAATGTGGGTGAGAAGTGGTGTGCAGGGTGGAGGGGAATAAAGGGGGAAAATGGGACAACTTTAATAGCATAATCAATAAAATATATTTTTAAAAAAGGATCAACCAATGAATGTATAAATACATGGAACAACAACAAAAACAACAACCAAAAGTAGATGTAGGAATTAGCCAAAGAACATATAGGTACAACCATGGACATGGACAACAATGAGGGGATTGCCTGGGGGAGAGAAGGGGGCTGGGTGGCAGTGGCCCAAGGGAGAAAATTCAGGGACAACTGTAATAGTATAATCAATAAAATACCTTAAAAATAAATGAATTATTGATACACAAAAAGTAAAAGTAAAAAAAACATAAAAAAATGAAATGTTACTCTTGACTTGTTTGTGTGAATCACGAGACAGGTGAGGTCTGCAATTTACCCTGTGTTGTTGTATCTCTTAGGTACATAACTATTGCATACTCTCTCCTTTTATTTTTCCATACTGTTGAATTGTCTTAGAAACAATTTGGTTTAACTTAAGTCTAAAAGTTTGAATAATTTATAACTCAATTTTTTTGGCAAAAACATTTCTTTTATAGTCTCTATGTACTTCATACTGCATGCCTTATTTCTCTGCATGGTAAAGGTCCACAGAAACTTTCATACAGTGATTCTGTCCATTGATAACCCTA
>VMDR010036273.1:0-10539 GCA_007922815.1 Macrotus californicus | reverse complement strand
TGAGTAAGAACCTATCAAATTTGAACCCTCAAATTCGACCCCTCAAATTCCTTTGCTTTAAATAAACAAAATCTTATTTAAAATTTTATCTTGTATAAAATCTTCTGATATTTTAAAATTATTTATTATAGTATTATAGTGTGTATTTCTTTACAAGAAAAGTGTAATATTAAAAAAAAGCAGTGAGTATGCAATAAGCAGATAAAGGACAAGCAGATATTCTAATATAGAAGCATAGACTTAATAGATTTCAAGAATAGCAAAGACGTTTAACCTTTATGTATACATCTTGTGTAAAAGGTTTTACTTAAGAGGGTTGAGGGGCAATATGGTTATAAATACCTTAAAAATATTTAAAATTGGGGTTCATAAAAATTGTTTTTATGAAATCATACATTAGAGTCAGTACGTACAACAAACATGGAAGGGCTGTGAGAATTAAACTTAACAGCAGTGACAAATCTTTACTTTTCATTAAGAATATGAGGAAGAAAGCGTTTCTCCTGGCCTCTAATTGCTGAGAGTCCACGAAAGGAAAGAGCACCTCCCAAAGACTCCCACCATTCATGACCACAAAATACCAAGTCGATGCACAGATGAAAGTGCTCTAAGACAAGGGAGTTATCTGCTCATTGACATGTTCACCAGCTCATGGAATGCCTACTAGGCATCAGACATTTTTCTAAGTGCTGAGGATACAGTGAAGAGATAGCTAGGGTCTTTGCTGTTGTAACACTCATTTTCTAGTTGAGGGTGAAAGACACACTATAGAGTCCAACCAACCAAAAGTGAGTGCTAAGTGTCATACAGAAAGTTAAAATAGGGTGATGGGAGAGCAAATGACTGTGTAGCTATATTAGGTTGAGCAGTCAGAAAAAGTTTCTCTAAAGAGTTGAAATTTAAGCTACATTAGTTCTCTCTGTTAAAAGGGTCTTGAATACTGATGGCCCAGTAGCAATGAGCCCTAGGGTCCAGATTTTACTTTCTAAATACCAGTCTCCATTAAAGGAACCAAGTCCCACTGGAGAAATGATCATTCAAAGGCTAGAGGAGGAAATGTACAAGATGAGCTTGAACTATCTTGTTATACCAGAAAGTGCTTATAGAATGGGAGCATGACAAAATGATAATGGTTAAACGGTCCAGCTTGAAGAGGCCAAATCTGAGACAACGGAACAATAAAATATAATGTTCATAATAGATTATAACCCACTGAATATACTAAACAAGCAAAAAAAAAAACAAACCAAGTCATGGGGTGGGAGGGTGAAGAAAGCTCTTCCTCACAACAGAATGGCATCCAACAAATGGAGAAGAAATAAGGAAATTAGAATATTATTATTTGAAAATTATAAAAAATAAGTGAAAGAATATAAAGAGTCAGAGGAAAGGATAAAGCAAATGTAAGATGTTATCATTTGGGTAACACTGAAGGATATAGGGGGATTTTTTTGTATTACTTTGCATTTTTCTTGTGAGTTTGAAATTATCTCTATATAAAAAAGGAACTGGTACAGCCACTGTGGAAAACAGTATGGAATTTCCTCAGAAAACTAAAAATGGAACTGCCTTTTGACCCAGCAATTCTGCTGCTGGGAATATACCCTAAGAGCCCTGAAACTCCAATCCAGAAGAACCTATGCACCCCAATGTTCATAACAGCACAATTTACAATAGCCAAGTGCTGGAAGCAACCTAAGTGCCCATCAGTCAATGAGTGGATCAAAAAACTGTGGTACGTTTACACAATGGAATTCTACGCAGCAGAGAGAAAGAAGGAGATCCTACCATTTGCAGCAGCATGGACAGAACTAGAGAACATTATGCTAAGTGAAATAAGCCAGGTGGTGAGAGAGAAATACCACATGATCTCACCTTTAACTGGAACATAATCAACAAAAGAAATCAGCAAACAAAATACAACCAGAGACATTGAAATTAAGAACAATCTAACAATGGCCAGAGGGGAAAAGGGAGGGAACAGTGCAGGGAAGGGTTTCCAGGAAACACTATAAAGGACACATGGACATAACCAAGGGGGAGGGTGGGAGCAAGGGAGGGAGGTGGGACTGGGGTGGGGGGGGGGCTGGTGACAATGTGAAGAAGCCAAACTAATGGCAGGGAGACTAAAGTGGGACATGCGTTAGGAGACTGCTTGCTTTGCGAGAGCAGAGGCAAAAAGTTTTGGAGTGGAATAAAACTGCACAAGTTGTGATAACTGCACAAGTTGGGATGGTTGTTAAGTAATATATTTAAGGAAACAATTTTGGTTCTGTACTTAACAAAGAATAATTATAAATTATATTAATATGCTAGCTTTGCACTTAAAAATCAGGATGTACATTTTAGGCAAAGCAATGTGTAAGTATAGATCATAACAAACTGCTTTGAAAAGGGTATGCTTAATAAAGCACTTTCATGTGTAAACAAAAGCAAGTGGAACACAGAACTACCAATGCATCATAATGTGAGAATTGAAGGAGTCAATTTACATGAACTATAAACCTAGAACTAGTTTTAGTATACATAAGCATGTATCATTTCTTAAGTTATCTGATCAGTATTCATTCAACAAGCACTTAGGTGCACAGCAACTTTTAATATTAACAGCAGGTGCGAATCTTTTCAGCATCCTCATGTATCTGAAAAAGGCACTCTTCTTTATTTGAAGAGCCTAAGTAAGGCTTGGTAAACAATTTTTGTAAAGGGCCAGATAGTCAATATTTTCAGCTTTCTGTGTCATGCGGACTCTGGCTTTTCGACTCCGCACTCACAGGAAATATGTAAATAATGATTGTGGCTTTGTTCCAACCAAATTTAATTTGCGAACACAAGGCAGCAGGCCAGATTTGGCCCTTGGGTTAGACTTTGCTGACCCATGTTCTAAAACATCACTTGTAGGTTTTATCAGTTTCAACTAAGTTGTAAGTTTACTCAAAATAACTAAAAAATAAAGTATCAGAACATGAGGATAGGGTCCAAATTACATTGGACATTTTAAGAAATCCCCTTAAAAGTTTCCTATTTTAGCTCTATCCATTTTCCTCATAGAAAGAACAAAGTCTATACAGATAGGGAATGTTGCAATAAAGTTTAGTTACAGCAAAAAAGTTTTTTCCTCCTTGAATTTTCCAGGTCACTTTCTTAACTGATTGCTTTGTGTCCATTTAAAAAATGACTGAGTCAGGAACCAAGAGGAAACAACTTGAATAAGGAGATTGTAAGTTCAGTTTTGGATATGCTGATTTGAGACTGGGCGGACTTTCACATGGAGGTGCCCCTATCAGGCAACCTCTAAAGCAAAAATTCACGCTGCAGCTTCTGAAGCAAAACTAATTCATCTCATTGATGTTTATCACTTTTGAACACTAGCCAATTAAACTACCCTGGGCCCAACCAATATATTTCCAAGACACCCACAGAAAAGAACAGTGCTATTATTATACTTTGGTTTTATAAATCAGTTATGGATTTAATTAGCAAATGAACATACCAAACATCTAATAATGCATGTTTTACCATAGATCAGGCTATGAGAAGTATGTTTATCTTTTTTAATTTAGAAGCTTGTAAAAGACTTTACCTTAAATTTGACAACTTTTTATTATGATATACAAAAAAGGCAAATGGTTTTGGAAAGTAAAATAGTGCCAGAAAAATGATCCCTAAACTCAAGAGAAGTGTTTTAAATTAGTTTTGACAATTTTTTTAGGTTGACATTTTAAATTTAAATGAAAAAAATTTCTTTTTTCCATTATTCTCTATCTTGTAAAGTCTTTTATATAAATAACAACAATAATAATAATAGCTAGCACTTTATTAAATTTCAGCATAGATGCACTGGACCATTAGTACACGGAAGAGCTCTGTGAAGAACTGCAGTGTAGAGTAACTTCCCCAAAGGGAAAGTCAGTGTCAAACCAAATCTGAGTCACTTCAAATTTCACATTCCCAAATGCTAATTAGATGCTTTCCCAGCATCTTTACACAAATAAACTGTGCAAGAGAATTCTTAAATAGACTGAAACATTTCAGAGTCATTTTATTCTCTCCTGTCTAATTTAAATCTCTGTCCACAAATTATTTGACAAAAGATTGTTTCTGGCTCTCTATTTTTTCTTGCTAAAAATCTGCTGCTGCCTCTGTACTTACTTTAGAATAAATTTTGAACCTCCAAGTGTGGTACTCATGGGCCTCAAGATCTTGACTCAGCTTTCCCACTCTACCCTGCCATAAACCATACTTTTAGGTACCATGGGCTTTCATCCTTGGTCTGTGTGCATTCCTGAGGCTAGAGGAAGACTCTCCCATTAATCTTGCAAAATCCTGCTCATCCCTGAGCCTCAGCTCAAATGATACCTCCCCCATGAATTTTTCCATAACTCAGCTAGTGATAATAATCACTCTTTCCTCTGTGCCACCATGGCCCTTTGTACTATACCTTTATTTTGGCTTTTATCATCCCTTGACTTACATTTTTGTTTGTCAGTGAGTCTGTCCATCTTTCTTACTGGACATCCTTGAAGACTGAGATGACAATATATTCCTCTGGTATCCCTCACAACATCCAGCAAGTACTTTTTACATGGCAGGTACAAGTAAAATTTTATAAGAGGAACTGAGCAGAGAAACTGCATGTTGCTAAAATCTCTGTAATATGCAACCTGCAGGAACCCACAGCCATCTGCAGAATCCCAAATCCCAGGAGCCAATTCTATAAAAACTGCTGAGTTCTTGGTTTGTGAAGGTTGCAGGACATTCTATAAACTATTGAACAGAAAGATGTGCTTTTGAACCATGGTAGAGGGCAAAGGGGTAAATGTTTTCCAGAAAGGTCACTTTGTGTGCAGACATACTGAATGAAATATAAGAAATACAAACCCTCAGAAGTGTTGACTAAATAAAGTTTACCTTTGACAGCAATGTTTTGCAAACATTTAAGAAGGTGAAACCAGATGGGGAGGGAGGAAATGAAGGAAAATACTGTAGAATTTCTTCTGAAGAAAAGATCAAGTTGTGGAAATCAGTGAAGGAGTCCAAGGAGAGAGAGAGAAGGGAGCATGCTGAGCAACACAGCATTTGTTCCCCAAGTTTGTTGCCTCTTATGTCCCAACTTCTTTCAATTCATATTAGCCACACACTTCTCATACACTCCATTCCTTCTTGCAATTTCAAAATATCTTTCAAAGGGTAAAATTTTAGTAGAATGCCCTGGCCAGGTAGCTCAGCTGGCTATAGCACTGCCCCGATATGCCAAGGTTGTGGGTTCGATCTCTGGTCAAGGCATATACAAGACCAACCAATGAATGCATAAATAAGTGAAACAAATCACAAAGCACTGTTTCTCTCCCTCTCATCTCTATCTCCCTTCCTCTCTCTCTCTTTAAAATAAATACATAAAAGTTTTAAAAAAAATTCTACTATACTTTCTAGATCATCAGTAGAGGTATCACCTAGAATCCAGAAAATCTTTACTAGTGGAATGATTGAGAATTAAATCACCAGAGGTGAGTATATACCAGAAAAAACCTCTGATGATTCTTCTCAGTCTAACCCTCAAATGTTGTTATGTGCCAGAGTTGTACGTTCAGGCTTCTTCCTTCTCACTCAATACAGGCTTCCTTGACTGGTCATCATCAGCTCCTTGACTTAACCATCAGATCTGTCTGTCTGATGGTTTAGACTCCATATTGAGGCTACCTTTCTTTCAAGCTTCAACTGTTCTTTAGGTATTTTAACTAGGATATCCTAATGGCCCCTTCAACTCAGTATATTTATAACCAAATACATTATTTCTGCTTCCTCTCTCCCTCCAAATAAATGAAAGCACTCCACTCCTCCTTTGGTACCAATCTTAGTTAAAAGCATCACCTACCTAGTCCACCAAGTTAGAAACTTGCAATCATCTTAAACTTCTACTTTCCCTCATTCCCCAAAACTTATTGATTCTGCATGCTTCTTAAAATTTCTCTTTAGACGAAATTTCATAACCCTAGGGACAGACAGAAGATTCCACAACTTTCCAGGGAGCAAAACAAAACATAACAGGTTATATACAAAAAGGGTCAGGGACTAGAATGATTCTGGCCATGTCAACAGAAATAACACAGGCCAGAAAATAATGGAACATGGCCTTCAAATTTCTTGGGTTAAACATTTTGCAATCAATGGTGAGGCTAAAATAATAATAATGATTTTCAGAAATGATTTTCAGAAATAATTTTCAGAAAATAATGATTTTTAGACATTCATGTCTTCAAAGTGTTCACCTTTCATGTATTATTTCTCAGGAAAACATTACATGATATATTCTAAGAAAAGGACAGAGTTACTAAAAAGTGGAAGACATGGAATCCAGGAAACAGGGTAGCAACACCAGAAAAAGGCAAAGGGGCCCCCCCTTGATGATGATGATGATGATGAATAAATAGTCATAATAATTTGATATAATAAAAATCGATGTGCTCACATTGGAAGAATGGGGGAATGGGAAATGTGTGTGAGAAGTTAGGTAAGCTAAGAGAGCAGTCCCCAGATCCTAAGTCCTGTTCCACACAAGACAGACAAAGATAATATCCCAGACACAGAAAGATCAAGAAATTGCTCCCTAAACATTGCATTTAGAAATCTGGAGGCAAATATCAGAAATAGTAGCTAAACGAATCGAATAGCTGCCTCTGGGGAAGGGTCCTGGCGGACTGCTATTTTTCACTTGTAAGCCTTGCAGTACTATTTGACTGTTAAGTTTATGTGTATGTAAAACTCTGATAAAAATTAAAAAGAAATAAAAAGGTAGGTACTCTTTTTAAACACAAAGTGACTATTTTAATCCTATAGGCAAAGGATCTCAGAGCTAGAAAGAGCTCTTGAGATCTAGTCTCATTTTTAATTTCCCTAATATAATATTTATAATAAAAAGAACATGCTGATTTCTCTACTCAAATCAGTTCTTCTTTTCTGCAAAGTTTTCTTTTTAAAGATTTTATTTATTTATTTTTAGAGAGAAGGGAAGGAAGGGAGAAAGAGAGGGAGAGAAACATCAATGTGTGGTTGTCTCTCGTGCGCCCCCAACTGGGGAGCCAATCTGCAACTCAGGCATGTGCCCTGATTGGGAATCCGACCTACGACCCTTTGGTTCACAGGTGGGGCTCAATCCACTGAGCCACACCAGCCAGAGCCCTTTGCTGTAAAGTTTTATCATTCCATATCTATGATTCCAATGGATGTTCTAGACAAATAACCACACTAGAACAGTAATGAGAAACTGCCCTGGCTGGTGTGGCTCAGTGGATTGAGCTCCCGCCTGCAAACCAAAGGGTCGCTGGTTCAATTCCCAGTCAGGGCACATGCCTGGGTTGTGGGCCAGGTCCCCAGTAGGGGGTGCACAAGAGGCAACCACACATTGATATTTCTCTCCCTCTCTTTCTCTCTCCCTTCCCCTCTCTCTAAAAATAAATAAATAACATCCTTAAAAAACAGTAATGAGAAATGGTTATGTTTACTGACATATGCCCTCTCCTCTCCTCTCCCTCCACATGTCCCACCCAAGAGAGTTTAACATTTAAGATTTGTGGCCCCATTGCACATATAATATCCTTGGTCTATGGATGAATAAAACATGCCAAGCTCTGTCCTTATGATTCTAAGACTGCATGAAACATTTCTCTAATGTGAGGAATATGGTTTGGTTAACCACTTGCTGAATTAAGTCTAGGAGAAGGGAGGTTACAGTGAAAAGTTTTTTCTCATTAAAAATAAATATAATTTTAAGAGTCAAAAAGGCAACAATAAAAATAGTTCCTGATAGTCACTTTGCTTAATTACATTATTTGGGGCTATATAAATAGATGTTTATTTTATTTTTTAGATTCATTTATTTTTAGAGAGAGGGGAAGGGAGAGAGAAAGAGGGAGAGAAACACTGATGTGTGAGAGAAACATTGATCGGTTGCCCCCCCCCACACCTCCAACCAGGGCCCTTTCTGCAGGAGACATGTCTGCTGCTCAATCCCCACTATAAGACGGCTGCCCTAAGAACTCTGTTAATGGAGCACGTTATGGATATATTCCTGCTCCTAAAGGAATGAGGGGGAGACATGTCCACATGTAGTTCACTTTTAAAATCAGATTTACTTTCACCACTGCCTGGATACATGCAATGATGGCACCTATTGTCTCCTCTAATAAGAATAATACCAAGAAGGTATTTATCTATAAGAATAAATACAATGGCTGTTTTGAAAGACTCCTTTGAAGTCAATGTCCTTGAATATCAAAAGGTTTTCCACTACATACAAGATCTACTTTTATTATGAAAGCTGTGATCTTTGTAAATTCTTTAAAACTTTAGTTCCCACTTTTCATGGCAGTGACCTTTCCCAATTACTCCACACACTGGGACATCAGACTTATTGTTAACAGATCATTAAAAATGACAGATCTGGCAGGTCCTTACACCTGACTTAGTCCTGAGTGTAAATTGGGTGTTTTGGGCCATGCATACCCTTTTGGATCACTAGGGTCATATTACTGCACTGAAGCACGTATAATTTACTAATTCTGGGTGAAATCTGAGTTGGTTGTTAAAAATTGATGGAGAGCTTGGTACTATTGATAGTGTGTTCTTTTTTTTTTTGCTTTTTTGTTTAGGTTTGGAGAGATAGGGAAAGTGGGAAAGAGAAAGGAGGAGGGAAGGAGAAAGAGACAGACAAACACCAATTTGTTGTTCCACTTATTTATGTATTTATTGGCTGATTCCTGTATGTACCCTGACTGGGGACTGAACCTATGACCCTGGTGTATTGGGATCATGCTCTAACCAGCTGAGCTACCCAGCAAGGTCTGATAGAGTGCTTTTAATACCTCCCTTCAGAATGCCAGTTTTCCAATTTGGGGCTAATCAGCTTAAATAAATACTTATACTTATGTTTCATTTCTACTTATACACTTTGGAGAAAATGTTTCATTTAAAGAAACACCAAGGGTAAGACAAATCACATGGCAACTATTCTACTTACCATTATAAAAAATAAACCACATTGCTTTTCTACTTAATTTTCCAGTATAAAAGAACTTTCTGAAACACTTCTTAAGCACTGTCAGCCTTAATAGCCTCAATCTTTAGAAATCAGTGAGTATTTTTGAATAGTACCACGTGCAAAGCATTGCGCTGCTAAATTCATCCAAATCTTGTACTCTTTGTTTATGTAATTTCTTAGTTCTTATCATAATAAATTTGACTGGTAAATTTGAAATGTAGTCTATGATATATTTCCTTTAGAAATGAAACTTGATATTTTCAAGCTTATTAAAATGTTATCTGAAATAATAATTTTGGGTAAATAAAATGTATTCATAAAATACTACACAGCTTGCAGGAACCAAACAGGACATACTCAATCAAACAGGTAAAATCTGCTTTTACCTCAACACTGATTCACTTTGAAAGCAGCTGTGCAGTCTACACTTCAAACACAGAGGCTGGCATCTTTTGTTATCAGATTAGAAACACCATGCCTATATTATCAAAGAGTTCATTTTCTCCAAGCATTTGAATTGTCTGTGAAAGAAATATTGAGTTTCTTTATGTTAATCTAAAATAACAGAGCTTCAAGAGTTATATTCCAGAGTTGTGAAGTTAGAGCTCAAAATATCTCAGAGCTGGAGTTTTTGAAAGGCAGAGGATGAAGAAACTACAACTGGCCAGGGTGGAGAGGTGTAGCACGGCACACAGCCTGTTCCTGTCTGACTTTGGTTCTCGCACCACCCTGCCTACAATGTAAGAAAAAGGATCGTTCGCAGATGTGAAAAAAAGAAAGCAATATTTTGAACCAATATTTTAAAATTAATCAAAGGTATTTTGAAAATACTTCCTTGCATTCTTCTGAAGGATTAGCAGTGATATTTCGTGTTAGGTTAAAAAAAAAGAACACATTTCTTTTCTGAAATGTCTAATGTAGAAAGTAGGTGATTACTATATTTATTTTTATACAAATATTAAAACTTCTTGATTGCCCTGGCTGGTGTGACTCAGTGGATTGAGCGCCAGCCTGCAAACCAAAGGGTCACCAGTTTGATTCCTGGTCAGGGCACATGTCTGGGTTGCGGGCCTGGTTCCCGGTTGGGGGTGTGTGAGAGGCAATCACACACTGATGTTTTTCTCCCTTTCTCCCCCTCTCTAAAAACAAGTAAATAAAATCTTTAAACAAGTCTTCTTAATAATATTCCAAATCTTTTGGAATGACATAAGCGTCTACAGTATCAACTCTGACAAGATTTTGAATTTTGGGCTATATTATACCTACCACATAATATACCACCTTGTCTAGAAGAATAATTTATTTTTTAACTTACTGACTCTAAACAATTTTCTGATTTACTTTTTTTCACTTTAAATGAGAAGTAGAAAAGTGACTAAAATTTTTTATATTGCAGGAAATACTCTATTGATTTTTGCTTTTTTAAATAGAATTAGCTTTTATATTCATACTTTCCATCTCAAACTCAAATACATCTTGAAGTTAACGCTATCCAAACAATG
>VMDR010036272.1:0-10552 GCA_007922815.1 Macrotus californicus | reverse complement strand
ATTTTTTCTAAAATTGAACAGACAGCTTTTAAAAAACCATTGACAGTGTTTCACCAAAGTCAAAATATTGTTTGTAATAACAAACCAAATAATAATTTTTCAGAGTCAATATTATGTGTCTGTACTGTCCTTAAAACTGTTACCAAATAAAATCTTATTCCAAAAGGATAAGGTAGAAAATAGACACCGTTCACAAAATATACTTTGAAAACCCTGCTAAAAGTAAGTAGCAACTGTTACATCACCAAAGAAAGTGTTTCACACACTTACTAGTCCATAAACAAGAAAATTATCTCAACAAAAATAACATGATATATTTGCATCACAACAAACAATGAAAACATTAATGCCAAGGACAACAGCGAGCAATGTGTTGGTTTAACCAGCTGTCATCGCTGCCCCTGAGCTCACCCAGCAGCCACACCGGCCTGATTTTCCCATCTTTTACTTAAATACATTTTCCTTCTAAATAGTTAAAGCAAGTGAGTCTTTTTCCTAAGTGTATGCTATTAACATTTTAAAAAGATACTTTCTAAAATTTGGTACCAGCCGTTTCTCACACACAGGAGAGGTGGCGTATGGAGTCATCGAGTCTGGGGTTCAGACTCGACTGGATAATTAGCTGGGTGACCCTGAGCGAAGCTCTGAATGTTTCCAAACCTTTCTATTTTTCTATTTAATGAGATCATAATAGTCATTATTTCCAAGAACTGTTGGAAGAAATCAATGAGACAACTCTAGCAAAGTTCTTAGTCCTGGGCCTGGCACATGGTAAGTGCTGGTAAATACTAGCTATTATCATTACACAAGCATATAATTAAGCTCATTGCCCTATATTTGTAATACTGAGAAAATGGCTCATAATAGGCCACAAATGGGATGGTTTGAGTTCTATAGCAAGATAGTATAATATGCAATTAACTGTGTATTTTTAAAGTGGCACTAACATTTCTTCTACCACCACTATGTGCCAGGCACAATTCTAGGCCACAACGGAAGCTAAGAGAAATAAGGCCCAGACTTAGAATAGCTTCACAGTTGAATGAGAAGAGACACACAGTTGCTAAATAATTGCTTTCAAAGTAGTATGACCATACTTCCTGTTTTGTCAGGGACACCTTTTGTCCTGGCTTAATGTTTATTTCTGTCCCCTTTCATTTTCAATAAGTCTAGGTTTGGATGATAAATTATGTTGTCACACCTAACTAGAAGTATGTGTAAATTGCTTGGGGTACAGAAAGAACCATCAGTTCTGCATAATGCTATCCAGACTTAAATTGCTCCTTGAAAGGAACATCTAAATTTGCTAAGTGCCACTCTGCCAAGACCAGGTGACATAGACCTAATATATAGAAACAAACACAGGGAGGTAGCCAAAATGAGGAGACAGACATGCCCCAAATGAAAGAACAGAATAAAACTCCAGAAAAAGAACTAAAAATGGAGACAAGCAATCTACCAGATGCAGAGTTCAAAACACTGATTGTAAGGATGCCCAACGAGCTTAGGGGGAGAGTAGATGAACTTAGTGAGAACTTCAGCAAAGAGATGGGAAACATAAAAATGGAGATAGGAAATATAAAAAAGTACCGGTCACAATGAAGAATAGAATAACTGAAATGAAGGATACCTTAGCAGAATCAACAGTAGATTAAACGAAGCAAAGTATCAAATCAATGCTTTGGAAGACAAGGTAGCAGAAACACCCAATCAGAAAAAGAAAAAGGAATGAAAAAAATTGAGGATAGTTTAAGGGACCTCCAGGACAAGATCAAGCACACCAACATTCATGTCAGAGGAGTACTAGAAGGAGAGAGAAAGCAAGGAATTGAAAAGCTATCTGAAGAAACAATGATGGAAAACTTCCTTAACCTGGTGAAGGAAATCGATAAACAGGTCCAGGAAGTGCAGAGAGTCCCAAACAAGATGAACCCAAAGAGGCCCACTCCAAGGCACATCATAAGTAAAATGCCAAATGTTGAAGAGAATCTTAAAAGAAGCAAGACAAAAGCAATTAGTTACCTACAAAGGAGATAGGTAAGGCTGTCAGCTGATTTCACAACAGAAACTTTTCAGGCCAAAAGGGATTAGCATGAAACGTTCAAAATGATGACAAACAAGGACCTACAACCAAGATTACTCTATCCAGCAAGACTATCATTTAGAATCAAAGAATAGATAAATAGCTTCCCAGACAAGAAAAAGCTAAAGGAGTTCATCACCACCAAACCAGTATTACAGAAATGTTAAAGGGACAAGAAGAAGAGACCAAAAATATGAATAATAAAATGGCAATCACTACATACCTATCAATAATTTAACTGTAAACAGATTAAATCCTCCAATTAAAAGATATAGTATGACTGAGCAGATAAGAATGGACAAGATCCATACAGATACTGCCTACAAGAGACTCACTATAGGTCAAAAGACATACACAGACTGAAAGTAGAGGGATGGAAAAAGATATTTCATGCAAATGGAAATGAAAAATAAGCTAGAGTAGTAATACTTATACCAGACAAAATAGACTTCAAAACAAAGGCTATAACAAGAGACAAAAAAGGACCCAGCAATTCCACTTTTGAGTATTTATCTGAAGAAAACCAAAACACTAATTGGAAAAGCCATGGACATCCCTATGTTCATTGTGCATTATTTGCAGTAGCTAAGATACGGAAGCTACCTAAGTGCCCATCACTGGGCAATGGGATAAAGAAGACATGGTACAACAGAATACTACTCAGCTGTAAAAAGAGTGAAATCTTGCATCTGGGACAGCATGGATGAATGTAAAGTCATTATGCTAAGTGGAGTAAACAGAAAAAGAGAAATGCCATATGATTTCACTTGTATGTGGACTCTAAAAGAAACCAAAAGAAATGGGCAAACAAAAACTCATAGACACAGAAAACAAACCGATGGTTGCCAGATAGGAGGGGCTTGGGGGATGGATGAAAAAAGGGAAGGAATTAATATGTGCAAATTGCCAGTTATAAAAATAGTCATGGGATGTAAAGTACAGCACAGGGAATGTAGTCATATGATTGAAATAACTCCGTACGGTGTCAGACGGGCACCAGAGCTACTCGGTGATTACTTCCTAAGTCATATAAATGCCTGATCAGCCTGTTTTCCACCTGAAACTAAGAGGATATTGTGTGTCAACTGTAACTGGAAAGTTTAAAAAATCACTTAAATAAATAAATAAATGGACAGATTGGCCAGGTGGACCAAGAGAAGGAAGAAAGGTGGACGATTTTGTTTTTATTATTCTCGGTCAAAACCAAAGCTTTTCTGTACTTAATGAATTTAGTAAATCCCCTTGACCACTGTTATATGCGTATCTTGGGGATTTCATATTTTTCCTGAAGATCTAACAGGCACACTCCAAGGAGACACAAACAATAAAGCACTGGATTCATTTATTTCTATGGTAAATATCTATTGAATATCTATTATGTTTGCATAGTCTGTCCTCACTGTGACAGAATATGCAAAAATATTTACAAGACACAGGGAAGTACCATAAAATCTAGTGGCAAACACCAGGTATCTTAGCTAATTATTCAACAAGATAATGAGACTCATACATAGCACATGAAGTGTGATTTGGGGACACTGAGAAAAATCAAGAAACATGGGAAACTGACAGAGTAAGGAGAAAATGACCAACTCAGAGAATGGCAGTCCATGGCCCTTTCTGTGGGTGAAGCAGCCAAAAGTGGGAGGGGGGAATCACAGTCAAACTGCCTCACACTTTTCCCGGGAGCTGACCCTTGCTGCTCATCAGACCACAACTATTCATTGAATGCCTGCTGTTTGCCAGGGAGCATACCAGGTACTGTGGGAAAACTTCATCTAGAGCATGCTCTTTGTCCTTAATGAAATGGCACACAGCAACATTTGAGTAATTAGAAACAGTAGCCTTGCGAATGCAGGTGAGGGGACCTGTATGGAGCAGAACGTGACATGAGTCTCTGGGAAAAAGGGAGTCAGGTCAGTGTTTCTAGACCGTGCACTTGCACGCTTCTGGGGATGGGAGAGAGGATCTCAGGTAGCAGGCAACACTACACCTACGAGGGGCCGAGGAGGGGCGAGGATGGGGAGAAGTATTTTGGGGCACGCGCAGCTCGCCTAGCCTCGACACACCGCCTGTGGTACAACTGCACTGTAGCCCCTCAGCTAAAAAACAAACAAACAACAGAACAAAACAGACAAAGAGTTGGGGATTGTGATAAAAAGGCTTCTGGGGGCAACCAGGAGCCTTTTGAGAACCGCTCTATGTCAGGTTAGAGACCACCAGTGACCAACAATGTCATTTTTCAAAACAGTTAACTCCTGTATGTGGCAGGTCATTCATATTTTCCACATGGGATAGGGATGAAAGTTTCCTTTAGGCATTTGTTAAAGATATGAGTCAGCTAAAAGGAACCTCTCAAGTAAACAACAGTGGCAATAAAGAGAGAAGAGATGTAGCACTTTAGGGAGCACAAGCCTGGTGAGCAAAGGTTCAGGAGCTGTCACCTGGAAGGTGAGTTCCCATGGAGAACAAGAGCCACAGTGGATCTGAGCTTGGCATTGGCTGGTTGGCATACACAGGAGGAAAGAAAGAGTCCAAAAGGCAGGAAGCATGAGGAGTAGGGTCTGCAATGGGCCACAGGCCAGGGGAAGGTACTGGCTCCCTGTCCCACCACCACCCCCACCCCTGCCCTTGCCCAGAGGAAGCAGCAGAACTGGCCCAAGGGTCCTGTTAAGGAGCCTAAATTTAACAGGCATCAGCGGGTTTCCCAGGGCTCCAGCAAGAAAACATGGGGCTCTAACATACCTCAAAGTGCCTGGGCACTGGCGCCCTTAAAGCAGTTGGAACAGACATGTTACACTTCCTCCAGCATAGAGAGCTACGTGTTGATTTCACAAAGAAAGCTTGTGATGAGTCGATTTCGGAGGTACAGTTGGAAGAGAGGGAGGATGGCAAACCAGGATTCTTCACATCCCGCATTCTATTCCTCCCCAGTGATTCGCGCCTGCTTTTGCTCCCACGACTAGCTCAGCTGAGTAGCTGGGAGGGTTCTGATAGCTCGCTCGCTGCCACTGTCACTGTGACGACGGTGTCCGTGCCCAGGTATAATCCCCAGGACTGTCATGGGCACATTGCTGAAATGCACCACCTGCTCCCCCAGTATCCCATGCCCTATTCCCTGGAGCCTGTGAACAGGATGAGCTATCGTCCCCATGGTTATGTGATGTCAGGGGTTATAGTTGACCTTAAAATAAGGTAATCTGGGTGGGCCCGATCTCATTCCATGAGCCCTTAAAAGCAGAGTTTTCTCTGCTGGCTGGCAGAAGGAGAAGTCAGAGAAATTCAAAGCGTGAGGAGGATTTGGTGTGCTAGTGCTGGCCTGGAGATGGGGGCCAGAGCACATGACAAGGAATCCAGCTGGCTGGCCCCTGGCTGACAGCCAGCAAGGAAACAGGGACCTAAGTCCTGTACCCACAAGGAACTGAATTCTGCCAGCAACAAAAATGCACTTGGAAGCAGATTTTTCTCCCAGTCTCCAGATGAGAACTCAGACTTCCAGGCACTTAGATTTCTGCCGCCCCACACTGGACTTCTGACCTAGAGATAATATAAACTAATTAATGGGTGTTGCTTTAGGCCACTAATAGTCATTTGTTCCACAGCAATAGAAAACTAACACAACCCTGTCACTGAATTAACCCTTCTCTGGACAGGCTGGCCCTCCAGCCTCAAGAGTGTATCTGAGTTCCCACTCTTGTCACTCCACAAAGACAGAGGGACCAGTTCTCAGGCACTAGTAAAGAAGCCTGCATCACTCTTGATTATATGGGGAGGGGAACCATGGGAAAAGATTAGAATTCCTGATAAATGAGGGAACTATATTTTCTTTTGGGTAACAAAGGAAACCTGACCTTATTTTGAAGTAACTGGCTGATGGGACCTCACAATCGTGGGTGGTGGAATTTCTGGTCGTGCCTGGTGCCAGTCTCTGAAAAGGAAAGGCAGTGTGCTCTAGGAAAAAGGAAAAGATCTCCAGGGTCAGGTGGGTATGAGCATATTTTTGCAGATTGCTTGCTGACACGGGCTCATAGGAAATTTCTTAAGCTCCTTGAGCCCCAGTCAACTTATTTTAAAATGGTAATAATGCCTATCTAATAAATTTGCGGAGGGTGAAATGAAAAATAAAAGCTCAGTGCTTGCAGCACAGCAGACGCTCAGTAGTTCGTCTCCATTATTAGCACAGATTTTTTTCACAACTTCCTCGCAATGTTTTGAAAGAAAAGTAACTAAATTAGAGCATATACTAGACCAGTGCTATCCCACAGCAATATAATACATGCCACACATGTAATTTAAATTTCTAGTAGCCACATGAAAAAGAGGATGAACATATGAAACTAATTTTAATATCTATTTTACTTAACCTAATATATCAAAATATTGTCATTTTAACATGCAATCAAATCAAAATACACTGATATATTTTACTTTTTTTTTTTTACTAAGCCTTCGAAACTGTTTCTACTTTTTCTACTCATAGCACATCTCAGCTCAGTGTAGCCGGGTTTCAAGAACTCGATAGCAACATGTAGCTAGTGGTTATGATACTGGACAGCGGAATACTAGACCTCTAAATAAATATTTCAATAAATCCCCCTTTACTCTTTGTTAGTTATAAAATAAGTATAAGTAGGTGATAAATAATTATAGATGAATGAGGAAACACATGCACACACACACATCTGGCACATGCCAACCCCAGATGGTTTTCTATTGCTTTGTTTACCATGATTTAGTTACAATGAGTCACACATCAGCCAGAGGATCAGGGTAGAAGTGGTACATGGGTTTCCAATTTCAGATTCCACAACATTCCACAAATCTGGGCTACAGAGCCAAAGTAAAGCAATACTAGGAACCATGATAGCTGGTTAAAAGAAACACCTATCTCACACCAAAGAATACACATTAATTTTTAAAGTAACTTTAGTAGAGGACTATATGTTTATTTCCTTTGCTCCTCCACTGAAGACATTGGACTCCACTGGAGGACTCCACTGGAGGACTCCACTAAGCCTGTTTCCCCTTTCTACGTCAATGTCCCCATTTGAGAGAGTGAGGTCTAAAGCAAACCGGAACTGGTGGGAAACAGGAGCAATGCACAGCAGCCAGGGAAAGACTTCCACAAAATCTGTGACACGTCTACTGTGGGCTTCAGAGACGGTTCAAACAGTGGTCTTGCACCTAGGGTGGGTACACTCAGAAAAAATAGGACACATCAGGTGTGTGTAATACAAGAGTGGAATGTCGAAAGAGATCAAGAGATACCAAAAAAAAAAAAAGGAAGAAGAAGAAAAGCAGACAATAAATATTTGCAAGAACAGAATCCTGTTTAGTGGGGACCAGGGAAGTTTTCCTGGAAAAGTGTCCTTTGTGAGAAGTTTTAAAGAATAGTCTTAAAGTAGGGTGAATGGGGCTCAATTCAGTTTAACAGACACTGGCTGCCTACCACTGTGTGGCAGGCCCCGAAGTGGGCGTTGCGGACTTACCAATGGGAGCAGGCAGGTAAGCTGCGGGGACGAGGTGAAGATGGAGAACTGGCAAAGCCAAGTAAAACCAGCAATACAGGACTGCTCTGGGTTCCAGCACCTCTGTGCACCTCGCACATTCCTCTGCCTCCTAAGTCTTCCCGGGCCCTGCCTCTTGTACGCACCACAACTTCTTCTCTGTTGCTGACCCCCATTTAGAATACCAGTCCTGGTCTTACCTTGTTCTCAGGTCAGCCTGGCCTTGGGATGAATGTTTCGTTCTTTGGCCTCTAGCCTGCAGCCACAAGACTGCCCAGCCCCTGCTCTGGCTCCAGCTCTCGTCAGGAAGCTGCTGAATCAAGAAGCTGCCACCACAGCTTCCGGCTCCCACATTACTCTAGTGTGAAGAGGAAGTCGGGCAGTTTGCTAAGTATTATCAAAGAGATAGTGCTAGTGGAGGGCACTTCACTCAGCCTGTGGGGATCCAGGAAGGATTCCTGAAAGAGCAGGTGCTTGAGAGGAATTATCCAAAAATAAAAGGAAGAATGAGTTTTTTTGGCATTGTAGAACAACTAAGAAATCAGAGAGAGATGAGATCAGGGTGCCCTTAGGGAACTAGACAGTGAGTGCAGGGTTGGAGACGGGTACCTGTGGGCGTGGAGAGGAAATGATGCTGAACCTGCAGAAAGAGACTAGGTCATGCTAAGGAGTTTGGCTTTATTTAGAAAGTGACAATAAAAAGGCAGAAAGACAAAATGCACTAATGTCATTAATGTATCATATATAACCTTTGAACTTCAAAATATTCTTCCTTCAGTTTCTTCCTTGAGAAGCTCCAGTAGCATTCCTTCATATAGGGCAGTGTGTGAGAACTTGAAATGGAATGATCGTACCTACATGATTATTTCATGCTCATCTGGTTTGCATTTAATAAATCATCAACATTGTAGAGGTTGATGTCTCTCTGGTTAATTTTTTATTAATCCAAACAGTTTTTCTTATTAACTAGGGTTATCTTCTCATGAACAATGATTGCACACACGTGAGATTCAATGAGCAATGTCAACTTCATGACTTACTCTGCTATTCATGTATTGTTTCCTAGACAATTTTTTCTTTTTTTTCATTTTCCTCTTTTTCTCACATATAGAACTGCATACTCTACTCTAGGTTAAATGTAAAAAGAAAATTATGAAAAACTCTTAGAAGAGCCTAGTGTCTTAAAAGAGAGAGAATATTAACTTACTTGGGGAGCAGGAAGTGAACATTTTGACCATTTGGTAAGTTCATGGGAATTTCTTAAATGAGGAAAAGATGAAAGTTTGGGTTCTTTTTAGTTTTTTTCTTAATAGCTACCTTTGGTAAAAAGAATGATCTCTACAATGACCTACTGGTCTAGAAAAGTGAAAAGGACTAAAGGCACTTTTTACACTTTCTTGTGCAGCAAGGCCCGCCCCACATATTCTTTTGCCCACCAAGAAATAATTTCAACTTTAACTTCATATTCCATTAACTGGTAAATTGTAAATCAATAAGACAGATAGACAAAGTATTAAAATAAGTCATGTATTTGTTAAAAATTCTGATAAATAGCCCTGGCTGGTGTGGCTCGCTGGATTGAGCGTGGGCCTGTGAACCAAAGGGTCGCCAGTTCGATTCCCAGTCAGGGCACATGCCTGGGTTGCGGGCCAGGTCCCCAGCGGGGGCGTGTGAGAGGCAACCACACACTGATGTTTCTCTCCCTCTCTTTCTCCCTCCCTTTTCCTCTCTCTAAAAATAAATAAGTAAAATGTTAAAAAAACAAAGAATTCTGATAGCTATAGTGTTATTCCCTATATCTTCACTTTATTTCCATATACATGTTTTATTACATCCGTATATGTTTTTTTAATAAATAAGTTCAGGGTTTTTAAAAATATTTTATATAGTTATTTTTAGAGAGAGGGGAAGGAAGGGACAAAGAGAGGGAGAAAAACATCAGTGTGTGGTTGCCTCTCACATGGCCCTCATTAAGAACTTAGCCCACAACCCAGGCATGTCCCCTGACTGGAAGTCAAACCGGTGACCCTTATGGTTCGCAGCTGGTGTTCAATCCACTGAGCTACACCAGCCGGAGCACACCTGTATAGGTTTTTAAAGTACTGTTTTCACTGTTGATTCTACCTTACGCACCTTTACTCCTGGTAGCACTTCTGCCCGGACCCTGCCCCACCCCACAGACATACACCTGCTAACCCTAACCCTTTAAGATTTAACTCAGGGGTCACTTTCTCCAGGCCACTTTTTTAAAGTACATTTTTTAAACTAATGGAATTTTTTAGTCGTTTTAGGGTTAGTAGTTTCAGGACACAGAAAAATTGGGTGGGAAATACAGAGTTACCATATAACCTTCATCTCCCACCCTGAAGTTTCCCCAACATTAACATTTTGCATTAGTGTGGTATATTTTTTATAATTAATATTTTAAACAAAGTTTTAACTTTCTTCTAAAGAAGTCTTAAAAGAAAAAAAGCCCTGGCTGGTGTGGCTCAGTGAATTGAGCGCTGGCTTGTGAACCAAAGGGTCGCAGGTTCAATTCCCAGTCAGGGCACATGCCTGGGCTGCAGGCTGGGTCCCCCATGTGAGAGGCGGCCACACATTGGTGTTTCTCTCTCCTTCCCTTCCCTTCTCTCTAAAAATAAATACATAAAACATTTTTTTTAAAAGTCTTAAATATCTTCTGTTAGATTTATTTCCAGAGGCTTGATATTCTCCAATATTACTATAAATACTTTCTTCTCTTTAGTTGTTTTCTAGTTGTTTGGTGCTAGTATATAGAAAAGCAACTGGTGTCTGTCTTACATTAGACATTTTGTTGACTTGTAGATTACTTTGGGTTTTCTTCATAAACAATGTCAACTGTAAATAATGACCATTTTATTTCTTTCTTGCCAAACTTTATGACTATACACTGGTTAGGACCTCCAATGTAAGATTTAATAGAAAAGATGATGGAGGAATC
>VMDR010036271.1:0-10536 GCA_007922815.1 Macrotus californicus | reverse complement strand
TGCCACTCATGTATCTCATGAAGTTGTCTCTTCTTACACTCTGCAAATAGGTAACTAGCTCTTTGAAAGTAGTGACAGTGTACTATGTGTCTCTGTTCCCAACAGTGCCTTTCCTATGACATGTGCTTGACAAAAACTTGATAAATACATGAATGATTGAAGAATAAGCAAAAGGAAACAGAGTCACTGGGAAAGGAAGGTAGAGGGTAGGGCAATGAAGGATTCCAACAGGGTAGGAGATGGGGAGATGGAGGAAAAGAGACTCCAGAAGAGGGAAGAGAAGGGTGACTAGAGGCCAGAGCTGGAGAGGTGAGTACCAGAGTGCCCACTGGGGGCGTGTTGTGCCCCTGGGTCATGAGCAGGTTCCAAGTGGCCTCCAGCGGCTGAACTGTCACTGCCAGGAGAGGTAGGAGGAGATTCCTCTGTTGCACTCAAGCCTGTCAGCACCTCCAAATGCATTTCCTGTTCCTGTGCTGAAGCTGAAACCTAGAGACAAGGAAATACAACTGGGTTCAAAAGAGCACCCTTATAGCCCTGGCTGGTGTGGCTCGGTGGATTGAGCATGGGCTGGGAACCAAGGGGGGTCGCCGGTTCAATTCCCAGTTGGGGCACATGCCTGGGTTGCAGGCTGGGTCCCCAGTGGGGGCCACATGAGGGACAACCACACACTGTATGTTCTTCTCCCTCCCTTCCCCTCTATCTAAAAATAAATAAATAAATAAACACCTTTTTTTTTTTTAAAAAAAAAGAGCACCCTTGTAGGTGCAGAACCCAAAACCTCTAAGAAGCAACCTCAGAAAGAAAGCTAGGGAAAAGATGGCCAGAGTATCCTTCCGGCTACACCAGCACAGCCTAATTAGGGGGAAAAACTGTCCAAGCAGGACAAACAGCATGTAACCTACTTGCGTCCCTCTGTGACCTTCCTGTCTGAAGCATGAAGACCAGATTACGTAACCACCTGCCCTCTGTGTCAGTTCTTCAGACACAAATTTGCTTTAAGAACCATCTAGAAAAAGGAGCTAGGAGAGCAATTCAGTACACTCCCTACTTCTGAGCCTACTGAACAGACCAACCGGAAGTACCCAGGAAATAGAAAATGATAGGTGCGTGTACCTGCACGGGCACAAACACTGCTGCTGAGGCCGACGGCGGGAGCCATACCCCAGAACAGTGGCCAACAAACCTCAAAAGAGGTTTTCCAATCTCTCTCAGCGGAAGTGTTTCCTCTTCAGAGAAACCATCCCTGACCCCACTGACAAAGCAAGGACAGTCATTCTCTCAAATGTAGCATGTGTTAGTCTTTGTATTATCTTATTTATACCTTTATTAGCTATACCTCCCCCAATGAAAAATATTAGCTTTTGGCCCTGGCTGGTGTGGCTCAGTGGATTGAGCACGGGCTGCGAACAAAAGGGTCACTTTGATTCCCAGGCAGGGCACATGCCTGGGTTGCGGGCCAGGTCCCCAGTGGGGGCCACGTGAGAGGCAACCACCCATTGATGTTTCTCTCTGTCTCTTTCTCCCTCCCTCCCCCTCTCTCTAAAATAAATAAATAAAATCTTTAAAAAAGTATAGTAGCTTTTGGTCCTGACCACTAGCTCTTAGGACAGTGCCGAGCCCAACACCGGCGCTCAGTCGATGGCACTGCTGACTGACCTCCTCTCAGTACTTTGCTGTGGGTTTTCAGGGTTGTCTGCAAAGTCCGTTGTCAACATGCACCACCTCGCTTCAATAATTTATACAAGCAAGTCAAATAAGATCAGATAACACTGATCTTTAGAGAGCTTGAGAACATCTCAAAGCACAGACCTTTAGTTTCTAACCGCTGTTGCTGTCATCAAAGCAGCTCCTCACAATCTCATGGTTCCTATTGTTACCAGCAGTTAGAACAGAGAGCCTAAAACATTATCTCAATAAATCTCGTCTATAAGCTGCCTCGCGCTGGCATGTACCCAGAACAGGACAAAATGACCACTCCTTCACTAAGCTGTGCAGGCTCTGCCCACCCAGAGCACCGATACTGAGATGAGGGGAAACTCACCCCTGTGGTCCCTCTGTCCACAGTAGTGGCAAGAGCACGAGGCTCCCTGGGTCTGGGCTTCCCAGGCTCTCCACTGGACGGGTCCTCTAAATGGGAGTTATAGCTCTCAAGTCCAGCAGCTGTGGGGCCTGGCAGAAGGTGGAACTTAGCTGCACTGTGGCAGCACAGCCTTGGAATTCACCAGCAATTAAATCCTGGCACCACTCCTGTTCATTAGGTGGGACTCGCAGGTTTCCTTTCCTCACAGGCATGAAATCCCTACTCCAATTTCCAGCCTAGGATGGCGTTCTGCAGGAAGACACCAGGGGACAGCTGGGGGGGGGGGGGGGCTTAGAACTCAGGGAGTGGGAAAATCCTAGTTTTATCAGGATTATAAAGCCCGTAATATCAGCAATAACCACACTGGCCAAGTCTCAGGAACAAAGGGACCGCTTCCCAGCTCTGTCACTTTAGATGAGTCACTTAACCTTTCTGTGCTTCATCACCTGTCAAATGGTTACTATTTGCGTGTTTTGTAAGCCTGCTAGGAGCTGAAATAAAAGGATATAAAAGCATTTTGCAAGCCGTGTGATGCTGCAGCCCAGCAGCACCCCCCCCTTCCCCACCCCACAGCCCTTTGCAGCCCCAGTGCTCCTGCGCAAACTCCCTGCTGCTGGCAGGCTGACTCTGATCCGCCCTGACAGTTCTTGATCTCCCCTTGGCAAACTGCCACGGAAAAGCTGGCTCATTCCTTTAGCCATAAATACACTGTGAGCCCGCACTAGGAGAGACAGCTCTGCTCTCAGATCTTCACGTCAGAAACCTGAAGCTGACAATAGTGGCAAAGCAGTAAAGGGAGTCCAAAGACCCCACTCCTAGGCTGGAGCCATGAGTGCTCAGCTGCCCAGACTGCCAACTGTCAGTAACTCTCTTGGGTTTGTGACTCAGCCACTTTTTTCTGAGCTCCCTGGATAAAAAAGACTGAGTTTTAGTGGAGGGAGCATTCTCTTCTGCATAAAGCAAAAGAAGGTAGAAAATAGGAAAAAATTTTTTCACCTCATCACTAAATGGCACTCTAAACCCTTGTCTTTGCCCATGGTTGGGCCTACTTGCTCTCTAGACCCTGGTGATGGCTGTTTGCTGTGTGTTTACGTGTTTACACAAGGGAATGATGGTTGACAATGGATGTGATAATGCCTGAGGGACATTAGCTAGTCCTCCTAGAAAAAGGTCTAGCCCTAGGACTCTAATCAACTGGCATCGATTCTCTAGGCATGGATATGTAACCCTTTTTGTTTTCTTTTAAGATTTGACTCATTCGTTTCTAGAGAGAGGGGAAGGGAGAAAAACATCGATGTGGGGGAGAAACATCAATTGGTTGCCTCTCGCATGCCCCCTACTGGGGACCTGGCCCAAAACCCAGGCATGTGCCCTGACTGGGAACCGACCAGGCAACCTTTTGGTTCGCAGGCCAGCACTCAACCCACTGAGCACACCTGCCAGAGCTATAATTGTTTTTTTTTTAAAACACTGAATAAAATTATGTGATGGGTATTCAGGAAATTTCATATATTGGTTTTCCCTAATAAACTGTAAAGGAGTAAACACAGAGGGGACCCTAACTCAGCCTGCTCAGTCGCAATGGAAGCAATCTGAGTCTCATTGGGAGGAACTGACTTATCCACGGTCTTTTAATGTGTCAGTTTAGCACTGACCTGGGTACTGCTGTGAAGGTATTTTGTACATGTGCTTGATGTCCACAATCAGCTTACTTTAGTATTGTAGATATTTTGGAAGGGCCTGATTCAATCAGGTGTAAGGCCTGAATCAGGTGTAATTCAGGGCTGACAGTTCCATGAAGAAGAAACTCTGCCCAAGGACAGCAGCTCCGGCCTGTGCCTGAGAGTTTCAGCCGGTCCTCCCAGCTGGCCTGACCTACAGACTTCAGACTTCCTTGCCAGCTCCCCAAATCACGCAAGCCACGTAACATAAATATAAATATTTACATATACATAAAATTTCCTATGGTTTTTCTTCTCTGGCTGAACTCTGACACACATGGTCACTGCACTGGTTACCATATTTGTCTCTGTTGTCCCTCTTTTGATTCTGCAGCTTTTCCTCTAATTTGAATTACCTTGGCTTTAAATTTGAGAGAACCCAGGGAAATAGGAAAAATTGAAATTAAACCGGCAAAAAGACTCCAGCTGGGTTTGGAAGGTTAAAAAGGAACAGATGATTATGAGGCCCAGAAATGTCACCTCCCGTAAGGACCCTACCAGACAAGGAGAGAGAGAATGACTCTGAGAAGTGTGAGGAAGGGAGTCAGGAGAACTACTCAAACGAGGGCTCCCGTCGTCAGCACTCCCAAGCGTACCGCTCCCCGCCTGCTCCCGCACTCTGACCAACGCGCAGGTCCTCCCCCTGCCCGGAGTGCTCTGTGCACCTCCAAGCTGGAGCTGGGCTCACGAAACCTTATTTCATGGAGAGATTCACAGCCTGGCTGCCATTTACATTTTTGTTTATGGCTTGAACACAAAACTATTTCCCCTCCATCCATGACTGACTCAGGAATCCTAAGGGCAAACCAGCCTATGGACTAAGGAATGAAGAATGCCTATTCCCAGGCTAACCTAAGCACTAGAAAATGGTTCCAGATGCCACTCTAGACTTAGCTGCTCACCTCTCCCAGTCCACTGAGGTGTCTCTGGAAATCCTCCACCACAGCCACGGCTTCCTCACCACTCTCGGGGTGATGAAGCTGCACCCAGGTCCGAATCTCCCCAGGCAGGATGCTCAGGAACTGCTCCAGCACCAGCAGCTCCAGGATCTGCTCCTTGGTGTGTACCTCTGGCATCAGCCACCAGTGGCAGAGCTCCCGGAGCCGGCTCAGTGCCTCCTGTGGCCCAGACATCTCGTGGTAACATAACTGCCTGAAGTGTAGCCGGAAAATTTCACAAACGGGAGGGTGATTCCTTTGGAGACTGCAGCCCTGCCTCCAGGTCTGTCTCCCGGGCTCCTGCTTTACAGTCAGGCGCCCCTCCTGCTTCTGGAGAACAGCACCCCTGGAGATGAGACCTAAAGCTCCCCTGCCTTGGGTGGCCATTATAACCCCAAAGAGAAGCTTGTTCCAGCAGCAGTTTGTCCAATTAAAACAATGGTCTGTAATTCAGGTCTCAGGAGCCGTTTTTCAGAGTTGAGGTGTGAGATGATGGGAGCGTGTCACCTACAGAAACACGGAGAGAGAAATCACTGTCCCTGTAGGATTCAGTACCAGGCTGATGACAAACCCTCCACATTTAAAAAGCAAAGCTCCAGAACAGAGAGAGAGAACAACCAGGGCAGTCTCTCTAAGCATCTCTCCATGTGATTTCCCTTCTTAAACTTTCAGTAGCTCCCATAACCTATAGAGTAAAACTGAGTATCTATGCATAGCATTCACAGCCCTTCACAACATGGTCTTAGGCTCCTGTTCTAGCCACACCCCCTACTACTGTCCCTAGGAACCCAAGTTAGAAAGACAGTAATGAACTCCAAATATGGGAAATGCAAGATGATCCAAAGGGTGCATAAGAAAACACTAAGTTGTCATTTAACTCCTATTTAGTGCATCTCTCTCTTTCTCTTCACCTGAGGATATGTTTTATTGACTAGAGAGAGAGAAACATGGATTGACTGCCTACTGTATGAACCCCAACCAGGGATCGAACCAGCAACCTCTTGGTGTATGGGACGACACGCCAACCAACTGAACTACCCGGCCAGGGCAGCGCATGTTTTATAATGTGCATTAAATTTGTAAAATGGTACGTATCTTTAATTTACAAATAAACCTATGTTGGGAGATGCTCAACCCTCTTCGACCCTTCTCTGTTGAGACAGAGATGCACAAGAAAGTTTGGGACTAAAGCCCTAGAGAGCTCCATAATAATCTTGCCCTGTTTGGATTTTTCTTCTTCCTTTCCACTTTTGACAAGCTCCTATTCATCAGTCAAGGCCCCAAAGCCCTTTGCTCTGGAAGGGTTCCCTGATTGCCCCACGTGGAGAGCGAGCTGGCAGTCTCCTTCCCTCACCCTCTCACTAGAGTACTGTATTTTAACTAGTGTACACGCAACTCAACACTCACACTCTCCACACCGCTGGATGGCAACCAAAGGAAAGGAACCCAATGGAGTTAGAAAATGCCAGACCTTCTTCTCCTCAGCCTTCCCCAGAAAATCTTCCTGATGTCTCCAGGCTTTTAAGCATGGCTCTGCCTCACTGAGGGCAGTGTCTTTTTCATTCAAACTCGTGTTTGTGGTTTATGCGGCTGTCTCCCCCATTTCTGCGAGGACTCAGAGGGTGGGGCTGGTTCCCAGTCCTCTCCGGATGTGTGGGTACAAGACATACAGGAACACATGTTCGGTGAACAAATGAACGTGGTTCATTTAGCTGATACTGAAGGAGGGGGCAGCCTTTATTCAGCTTATACGTGGCAAAATTTTGGAAACCAGCACCTTAGTGATAACTAAGGCAAATGCGCTCTGCTTCCAGTTCACCATGCATCTAGGAACCCTGGGGACGCTACTTCTCACTAGGCCTCAATTTCTGTAAAAAGACAAAGACAGACTTAAAAGTAACCTGTGAACTCTCAAATGTCACCATACATGTGTAAAGTTCTTTTCCTACTTCCTTTACTGTTCCAAATACTCAGCAGCTTATCTCATCTGGGTTTTAAGTGTCCAAGTCACGCTCCACATTTGAAATTCCGACAGCGTCCGACCCACTTGGGACGCTCGGTACTGTGTCCCTGGGCAAAGCGGCGAAAACACCTATTTGCGCTTCGCGTTCCACTGGGCTCACCTGACCACGTCCGCCCAGTTCATTGCTGTACCCGCAGGGGCCCGGGTCCGTGCCGAGCACAGCTGGTCACGGGAGCGCGTCAAAGAGAAGGCTGCACGTCTGGCTGCTTCTGAGCGCCACAGGGACGGTGCCGCCAGCTCGGGCGCCAAGCGTGGGCCCGGCCAGCGTCACCAACTTGGGCTGTGGGCGGCCGCGGCTCCAGCCTCAGGACCCCGGCCCAGGCAGCACCGCCCTCCCCGCCCCCGAACTGCTCACTGGGGTACCGTTGCAGCGACGCCTCCGCGCCGAACGCTGTCGCGACCAGTAGAAGCAGAAAAACAATGGCCGACCCGGAAGTGAGAGAGGCCCCACTTCCGGACGCTCCAGATACCCGGAAGTCGCGGCGTTGAAGGTGGGCGCGCCGGGACTATTAGCTCCCGGGCCAATCACGCCACCGCGACGGAAGCAGGGAGGGAATGTGATTGAAGTCTCAGGCTGCATTTGGGCGGTGTGTTTAGACTTTATAGGTACCACCATGGCCGCCACTGTGGGTCTGATCTACCATGATTAGCTTGGGCCCCAGTGGGGGAAACATGCTCCGTGATGCCTCCCACAGAGCACCTTGGGACACCTGCGTTTGGACCAAAGACAATCCCAGAAGGCCTGAGGGAACCCTACCCTGACCTCTCTTGGAAACTATCACACTAGCCTTGGTACAGAGCTACCAACAGGTAACCGAAATGCTACATGCCTAAAGCAGAACTCACATCTACCCTCGATCCTGAAGCTCAACACATGTTCCCATCACTGTCAAAGGCACTATCATTCACTCAGAGGCCCCAACTAGAACTCTGGATGTCATACCATGGTCTTGGTGTCCATAGACAAGTGAGCCTTGTGCTGCAGCTTCCTCATCTGTAGAATAAAGGTAATAACAGTAACTAAACAATAGAGTTGATGTGAAGATGGAATGAGATAATTTATATATAAAATCAATGAAATCAATTAAAATAGTGCCTGGCACATGGTAGGAATTATAGGTATTTTCTACTATTATGTTTCCTCCCATTTCTTCATCCCCTGTATCCAGATCATTGCCAAGATCATTGCCAAGGTCAGCAGAGCCTTTGCCCCATTTGTATGTAACAACAACAACAGAAAATACTTATATCACTTACTGTGCTGCTCTGCACCCTGTATTAAGTCCAGCCTAGGGTGAGAGCACCTGGCAGAAGGGTGTTCCTAGGGGCCTTTTGGATTTCTGGACATCACAAAGAGGAGATTTTCTGCCCTCAAACTCTTTAGACCTTTTGGCATCATCTGTGTGGACTGTCCCCTTTTCAACAGCCATGACTCCCATACCCGAAAAAGAAGGTGGGGCCCTAGAACTCACCCCAGCCCCGTCACTGTCATGTGGACAGGAATCTCCAGCTACTGCGCTGGAATAGTGGGTGGGGCCCAAGCCCTGGCTAGATGGGAGTCTCTCCCATCACCTTGAAAACTTTTACTTGGCCTTCAAGACATAGCTGAGAAAGCCCCTTTTCCAGGAACTCTTCCATGTACCCCATTTCCCCACCTGGATTAGCTGTCCCTTACTTTGTGGTCCTGTGGTGGCCCGGCATGTGCTAGTCATGGCCCTTATTTGTCATACTGCACTAACACTGCTGACTTGTCAACCTCCGTTGGCCCTCCCATTTTCCTAGAGAGGCCCCCCCGAGGCCCGGGGCTGTGACGTGCGTGCGCGACCCGCTCGGCAGCGAGACCGGCGCAGGGTGTGCGGGGCGGCGGGAGGGCCTAGAGGAGGCGGCGCGGGAGTCCGTGAGTGGCCGGGTTGGGCGCGGGGCGCGTCTGGGACCGCCGTGCCGCGCGGGTGCGGGAGGGCGGCGGCTGGTGCTTCGAGCGGAGTGGGCTGGCCTGGGATCCCGTCCCCGCCTTGCTGCGGGCGGATCTGGGAGCGCTTCACCGCCCGGGGCGCCTGGAGGAGAGAATTTGGAGTAATGGTTTCCGGGTTTTCTGGGTTCTCCCAATCATGCAAACAAAGCGTACGCGTTACGGACGATTAGGTGACGCGGGTGAGTGTGAGAAAAGTAAAAGTAGCCGCAATCCCCGGTGTTTTCGTCGGGAAGCTTCCTGCTATTTTAAAATGTATGCATAATTATGCAAACTTATATGCATGTATATGCATATTTATACGACATGGGATAAATATTGTTGCTATTTCTTTTTTTTTTTTTTTTTGGTGGGGGGGCTGTGGGATGAAGATACCTGTCCTTCAGGAATTCTGTGAGTGTACAGAGGGAGAAATCGGTAGATAGCGCATCTTTAACCATTTGTAAATTAAAGTCTTTGAACATAAAGTCTTTGAAAACAGCCTATTTTAATTACACACACTTTTTACCGACTTTTAATGCTTGTTCTGCGTATTGTTTAATTTTGCCAGTATTTCACCTCAAGTGTTCGCTGACTATAAGATAGTTTAAATCAACACCATTTGTTTTTTTGTGTGTTCTCTCCTGTTTGGATTGAGAATGATGTTGAGTGTAACCACTGGTGATATGGACCTTCTCCTGTGGTGTCTGCCTGTGGTGTCTGCCGGGTGTCACACTGTAAAGACAGTGTCTTTGCCTTTGTAATTGGTGAAGTGTTTTGGGGAAGATAGTTCTAGACTTTGCATAGGAATATCCTGTTTCTCCCTGACTTTACCAATCAATTAGCATCCTTTGGTGGATCTGGCCGACAGCAATGCAGTGTTGTAATGGTGACTTGCATTTCCCTTATTCTGTCTACTTTGATTAACTGGAATTCTTTGTGAGGAAGAGTTGTGCCTCCCGCTGCCCCCGCCCTGCTTTGTTTATTTGTTCGATTAGTTCTATCAGCGTGTGATGTTGGATGGGTAACTTTTTGTTTGGCTTACAATGCAGTGCTATTGTTGCCTAATTTATTCTAGCTTTGGCCATTGGGAGCTCTTTCAGGTTGGCTTGTGTCCCCTTGAAGTGCCCGCATCCCTTTTGGTGTCTTTCCCTGACTTTCTGGCCTCAGAAACTGCTCCTCTTGTATCTTCTCTACTCCTGCCCCGGAATCAACCATTCTTGCAAGGGCCCGGTTCTGTTTATTAGAGAATGATATTTAGGTGTCAAGTTTGGGGCACGAGGTTTAAGCTCCTTTCTTAATTGAGGTATTTGTGTAAGTGCTATTTTACGATTTTAAATATGTACTAGAAGGGTAATCTTTCTGTAGTGGTGATTACTGAGAAACTTGTTTGCTTATTATCTGTGTATAGGATCCTATGTACCCTCACACTAGTAGGAAAACCATGAGAATAAGAGACTCCTTAATGAGAATTTTAAAAGGAAAACAAAATTATATTGCGTGTGAGTTGAGAAGCAAAATGACATAAAGAAGAAAATATCCCTGAAAAGTGGCCAGGTGATTGCTTGGAATTTTCCCAAAGCATTTATTGTCATTGTGGGAATGAGAATGGGTTAAGGTGCGACTCTTGCAGAGAGAAGACCCAATCCAGCTCACGTTGTTTCCCTTTTGTGGGCTCACATTTGTGATAGGATCTCAGCAAGTTAATGAATGAAGCTTTTCTTCTGTCCTCCAAAGCTAGTTGGGACACAAGGGGACCCTGTCACATTAGGATACTTAAACTTAACGGAGTGGGTTCAGCTCATTGGCCCCCATCTGTTTCCCAT
>VMDR010036270.1:0-10537 GCA_007922815.1 Macrotus californicus | reverse complement strand
AGCACTTTATTTGCCCTTCCATTCTAAATGAAAGCTTGGCTGGATAGAGTAATTTTGGATGTAGGTCCTTGGCTTTCATGACTTGGAATACTTCTTGCCAGACCCTTCTCGCCTGTAAGGTTTCTTTGGAGAAATCAGCTGACAGTCTGATGGGCACTCCTTTGTAGGTTACTGTGTCCTTTTCTCTTGCTGCTTTTAAGATTCTCTGCTTATCTTTCATCTTGGGTAATGTAATTATGATGTGCCTTGGTATTGTCTATATTTTTAAAAACAGTCTTATTTTATCTTTGATTTAATGAACTGACCTACTAATATAACAGTTAGAACTAAAATGCATATTCTGGATTTTGTCTGCTCTAAAACTTTCATCTATTTGGCCCGAATGCATTGAATAACTACTAAGTGACAAGAACCCTGGCTTCTAGGAGCTGGGGGATGCCGTGACACATTCCCTGTCCTTTCTGAGCCTATATGCCACTGCTGGATAAATAAACTGAATTCTAATAGAGTGTTATCTGTATGGTGATATGAAAATCTAAGTTAGGAGGATCAGGTAAGACTCTGGCAGGAAAACTGCTAAATTGACACCTAAAGGATGAATTGGAATTAGTTGCATAAGCAATGGACCATGAATATTTTATCAGAGGGCAATACAGAGAAACAGACTTGGAGGCTGTGTGGTAATTCCAAGGACCTGGAGAACGGTCTGGTCCGTGTGGTAGGGATCGAATTTTGTAGGGAGAAGGTTGTAGAGATCAAGTGACAAAGAAAGTCTGGGCTCTGATCATAAAACCATTGTTCAACTAGGTCAAGGAATTTGATATTTTTCAAATGGCAAAGAGAAGTTTTTGAAGCATCATAACCTATTAAGAAATAGTTATAGAAAGATTATACTGTAATGTGAATGACAAATTGGAAGGAAACAGGGTGCATATTTAGAGAACTGAGAAAATATATGTTTAGGCAAAAGGATTAGGGAAGTGATCGTAGTGGTGATAACTAAGTGGACGATTGTGTGTGGGGGGCAGTGGTGGAGGCGGTGGTTAGTAATGTACCCAGGTCAGCAGACTGCGTAATGGGATAGAAGCCGGCACTATTTCCTGGTGTAGGGATTACAGTGGTAGAATAGACTAATGGGAGAAGGTAATGGGTACTTTTTAGACAAGGTGATTTTGAGATGCCTGTGGAATAGATGGGTTGCATGTAGTTGAAGGTAAGGGTTGGAGCTCAGGAGAAAATTTGGGGCTGTGGATTTATGAATTTTCAGCAAATAGATGGCTTTTGCACCCTAGGAGTGATTGGGAAGTCTGGAAGGCAGAGTACATGGAATAAGAAGAAGTAACATTTAGGGAAGTAACATCAGTGTCTTCTCTCAGTGACTCAGCCTCCTCTTCAATGTGGATGGTGGCAAAATCCACAAGGGGGACAAATATGCAATGCTTTAAGTTATTAAGTTATTAGGAAAATTTGGGAGAATACTGATATAAAAAATATATTAAAAGACAAGAGCCCTGGCTGGTGTAGCTCAGTGGATTGAGCACGGGCTGAGAACCAGAGGGTCGCCAGTTCGATTCCCAGTCAGGGCACATGCCTGGGTTGCGGGCCAGGTCCCCAGTGGGGGCCAAGTGAGAGGCAACCACACATTGATGTTTCTCTCCCTCTTTCTCCCTCCCTTCCCCTCTGTCTAAAAATAAATAAATAAAATCTTAAAAAAAAAAAAGACAAGAACCTGGACCACACACCTAACAATGAAGTGATAAGATAATTTTTCTAGTGAGAACTTTGATCAAACAGAGTCCTCTCCCTTTAAAACAGTGGTTTATACATGATGGAACAATCAATTCTCTGTCTCTGCTTAGAGATGCAACTAGAAATGTTCTGGAACTGCTAATTGGCCTCTGATGGGCCTTATGACTTTTAATAAACTACAGACAAGATTTTTAGGGTTTGCTACACTTTGATTTACAACTTCTACAAGAGCACTCTAAGAAGTCATCTATAAAGATTAATTTTCTAAAGTATTCATTAATTAATGTCTTCATTCATTTTTTTACTTTAGAGATAATTTTCCATGGTTCATTATCTATTTAAACATTTCCAAATCTCGGCATTGTTTTTCAATTCCAGAACATTTTTTCTCCTTTTGCAATAGCTTCTTCTTTTATAGAAAGCTCACTACCCTGAGGTTTTTGAGGAGCCTAGAGACCTTTCATTCTTAGGAAGTAAGTCTGTAAACACTTAATAAACTCATGTTTGCAATGACAACAGAACATATGTCATTCAAATCAACACCGACCCTGCCTTTACAGTGAATGCATCCAGTAAGAGGATGCCATTTATGTGTTACTTTAAAGGAGTTATGGGACAAATAGCTTCCATGTAGACATTAGTAAATGTGGCCAGAGAAAGTTTTTTGCTACAATCAGACCTCAGGCAGTCAGTTTTGAGGGAATTTGTGTTACCAGGAAGGAAGATTTGTTCTGCCAGTCAAGCTAGGAGGAGGGCAAAAAATAGGGCTTGGCCTATATTGAACTCTCCATTATAATCATCCTTTATAATCTTTTTGTTTTGGGAGTGCAACTCTTCTTATTTCCAGTGAGGTAGTTCCCTCCTCTTTCCCTTACGTGAAAATATGTGCTCCTCTTCAATGACTGAGGTGTGTCCACACAGGGGTGGCAGGACTCCAGCTGAGGAGCAAAAGGTCAGCACCTGAGAGAAGGGGCTAGCCGTTCTGTTTGAGAAAAGGCATAGCAAGTTTGTGGCATGGGGGAGAAAATGTGTTTTCCTGGAACGGCAAGTCCTCCGCGGAAGATTCAGGGGATGTTCCAACCGTATATATTAAGAGGTTCTAGCGGAGTATTGTAATTCTGAAAACATTGGGTCATTCACCTTAGATTTTAAAATTGGCAAGAAGTGTTTTCATTAATATCCCTCTCTCTGTATATTATATACAGATATATGTCTACATGTAGATATATATGATAGATATAGCTACATCTATCTGTATCTACCTATATATCTCTCTATATGTGTGTATGCATGTGTGTATGTGTGCGTATATATCTATATCTATCTATATATCTATATCTCCTGTCTATCTTTTTCTGGATAAGATCCTGAAATCTATCATCATTCCAACTCCACTGTCATACTCCTTGCTTGAAATATTTCTTTTTTCCCCATATGATAATATGCCTTTTTTTAGTTATCTTCTTAAAATAGATTTTGCTTTGTAAAATCCAGGCACTGGTAGACTATAGAAAGCCTGAGTTCCCATAAAAAGTTAAATTTTCTATAATAAGAGTGTCAAAATTATGTTTTATAGAGAAAGAAGAAAAAAAATCCTACCAAAAATAATGATGCTATAACATGCATTTATTTATATGTAATATAATTTGATTATGAATTCAAATTTGATTTACTAAGTCATT
This sequence comes from Macrotus californicus, assembly GCA_007922815.1. Classification (NCBI taxonomy): domain Eukaryota; kingdom Metazoa; phylum Chordata; class Mammalia; order Chiroptera; family Phyllostomidae; genus Macrotus; species Macrotus californicus. The sequence continues at coordinate 7,106 of VMDR010036270.1, read as the reverse complement.
GGATTTTGACTTATAAACTTAAATGACAAATCATGGGGCCCTGGCCAGGTAGCTCAGTTGGTTAGAACATCATCCAATATGCTGAGGTTGCAGGTTCAATCCCTGGTCTGGGGACATACAAGCATCAACCAATAAATGTATAAATAAGTGGAACAACAAATCTCTCTCTCTCTCTCTCTCTCCTTCCTCTTTGTCTAAAATCAACTTAAAACATTTAAAAAAATCATGGAACTTCTCACTTCAATGTACTTGACATATATTATATAAGAATGTTATGCATAATCTAACTTGAATTTATCCACAGATATATAGAGTAGTTGAGCCTACCAGATTCCCTGGGATGACTCATCCTGTGGTTCCCCTTGAGCATGATTTGAGTTCCCCTATCAAATATATCACTCTTTTCTGGAAAAATTCCAATTCATTGATGTCCCTCTGAAAGCACAGTCCCCAGAATGGGCATTTGTTTCAACAGTGATATCAGCAGAGTAGAGAGGGGTCCTCAGCTTCCTCATTTCAGAAGGCACATTTGATTGATAGAACTCAAGATTTTATTAGCTTCTGTAGAAACAACTGTTTGACTTGGTTAAAACAAAGCACCCCAGTCTTTGTTAAATCTCCTTACATTACCTCAGGGATGGGAGACAAATTGGATTCTTCTTACATTCAGTTCAGTTCAAAATGTAATGAAATCTTTTTGAACCTGTTAAAGATTTGTTATAATTACATCCAAACATGCATTCCCAGAATTTGAGGTGATATGTAAGGAAACAATCATGAAGAGGGTATGTCCTTGCAAGCTATTTTCAGGACTAAAAAATACATAAGGAACATTTGGTGTTTATTGATAATGAGAGTGGAAAAACTGAAATGTCAAATCAAGTGTTTTCACATTTAGCTGGAATCTATCAACTCAGTGTTATGGTGCTGTTCATTTTATGGAGGTCTGAGGTTGTATTTGTATACATACATATATATCTATATCTGCAATATATATTTGCTTAATAAGCACAGGCAAATAAATAAGTTATTTGTGAAAAAATGCAACATAAATTCAGTTGGAGACATTTTGGAACTGGCGTCTTCAAAAGACAGAAAATCTGAATATATGTAAGAACGTTTAGTAAAGCTCCTGGTTGTCGGTTAAAACTCTCTTTTATCAAAAAGTGCTCCTCATCCTCTGTGGCTGGCAGAACTTGGGCCAGAAGAACCATCTATATAGCTTATTGCTTTTGTGGCTAATTTGTTATGAGTGTGGTCATATTTTCCTTTGAGATCCTCATTTAGATACAACCTCTCCTGTATGCACCATCTGTAACAGCCCCTAGGAAGCTCTCTCCCTGGGTTTGTTTATGCACATTCATTCCAGTCAATGCTATGAAAGAAAAGCAACTTTCTTTCAGTTGTCTTAAAAAATTATTTGCTATATTTTTCCCCAATGTAGCCAGAAAGACTCCCAACTCTGTAATACATAATAATTTTTCAGTAAAGCAAATGGAGAAAATTCTGTGACTTTTCAATTTGGAAAGCTTTGTTTGGCTTCTCCCAGCATTCCAGAGTTCTCATTAAGCTTTAGTGTCTCTTGGTTTCAGGATGTGTGCTCAGCAATTCTGGCCACCAGAGAGTTCCCTTGCTCAGAGGTCCAGCCTCTTCTGGTTAGGAGCCACAACATCTGCAATTCTGTTTTTCTATTGAGCGGGGATGCGGTCATCATTCTTTTTTCTTTTAGTATGAGTATGATATGTTGGGAAAAAAGGGCCCAGTTATTTTCCGTTTTGTGTGTATGTTATTATTGCCATTGGCAATAGCATAAATATTTGAAAGTGATTTTTCCTGTTATTTATTAATTTCCTAAATATGAGCTTTTTATTGTATATTTGTGAATGTCTCTGTATGGAGCATCAAGCACTGGTTATACTATTAAAGCATGAAGAGGTAACTAAAGGAACTCTTAACAAGTTGGAACTCTTTTCTAACTTAAAAAAATTGAATTTTTTTAAGAGAAAATAATCTCTAAAGTTTTTATCCTATGACTTACGTATGCCTTCAAGCTGCTCTTTTGACAGCATAGTTTGGCAAAATTTCCTTTTGGTTGAGAAGGAAGCGCAAGTTGTGGCAGGTGAAGGGACAAGTTAATGACAGGATTGCAAGCATAGCACAGGCACCTGGCACATGTTATAAGGATTTTAGGCTGTTCCTTGCAGGAGCAAAGAGCAGCACATTGAAAATAACTGTGTCACTCATATATGATAATTTTTTGTGTGTCTGAAGAAAGTCAGTTTGCAGGTTTTACATGGATTGAGTTGGTCCATGCAGAACCAGATTTCATGAACACTTCTGATTCTAATTCCTCCATATGATTTGCTTTTAATTTAATTGCTAAAGAAATAAGATTTATATTATTAATCTACATTTTTTTTATTCCATTTATCAATCACCCCAGAAATGTTTATTTCTTGCTATAGGACATATGTGATACCTCTGCATTCGAAATGCGGATTGTGGAGTGGCTAGCGTTAGAGCTTAGCATCAGCCCACCTTTGGTGCAGTTATGATAAGTATATGCTAAAGGTAAGCTTGAACTTTATAACAGCTTTCAAGAAAAATCAGAAATGCATAGCATACACATATAAGTATTATATTTTGTTTTTCCCCCTTGTTGTTCCTTTGGGAGATTTACTGTGAAGTTCGATCCTTTGAAGACATTTTTCTTCCCTGTCCTTTGATACCCAAACTATTTTTTTAAAATTTAGAGATAATCGCATTGGCTGCCTTCATTTCATTTCTTTGGACCTGATTTCCTCTTGATTGTAAATTTGTCATTGGGGAATCCTTTTCTTCCTTTAGGCCAAACAGCTGTTCTTTATTTTATTTTTTTCCTTCTTCTTTTTCTTTTCTTTTTCCACTAAGGAGGTCAAGTTTCTTTGGGAGGGAAACACTTCAGTTCATTATGTTATTTTCTTTTACACCCACATGTACAACAAGAAATATAAACGGTCCTTGGGTTGAGAGTTGCTGTAGTAGATCTGGAGATGTTCATTGAAATACACTTGCATCTCCCAGTGGTAGCTGCTTCATGCCTTCAGGTAATGCCCAGTTAGCAGCTTATTGTAGTGAATTTACTTTCACCTATAAATACAAAAAGTGCCTTCTTAGCCATGTACTAGTGGGTTGCTGGAAAGAATGATGTTTGTTTAGCTTTTGTTCCTGTTTTGCTGAGCTTTCACATTTCACTTACAAATACCTAGGACTTATTATCACAAATCATTAACGAAAAGCCTATTTCAGATACTGCCAGTGTTTGGGGCCCCACTTGTTCCATATGTAGAGTGTCCAATATCTTTGAACTGAGTGACTCATTACCTGTCTGGTGTTGAGAACCAATAAATTTTGTTGGTATGAAATTATGTAAATAGAATAGCGACTGGCAATGCAGATGCTGTTCAATGCCGAGAAGTATTAGTAAAATTAGTCAAATCAATGTTAGTTTACGTTTAACTTGACAAAAAGATAATAACATAAAATAATGAAAGACATGTAGGTTTGCTATATCTTTTTGAAAGTGAGAATACCACCCAGGCGTAAATGATCTTACCTTGCTTCTCTTCATGAACGGGAATGGGAGAAGCATAATATTCACTGATATTACAGCAGCCTATTTGCTGTTTCTTCCCTCCTTCCTAAGGATTTGATATGTAGATTAATTTAACTGAGTGATGTACTAGAGGAAAGCAAATAATTCAGTTGCTCATTGAGTGGGAAAGCAGATTTGCCTTCTTTGTATGTAATCTGTTACTTTTATGTGCTTGAGCACTTGAAATTTAAGGCTCTCCTAGATGGTTGAGGGAAATATATTGGCTCCAGTCATCATATTTCTGAATGGTTCCATAAAATAAGAACACCAACCAACACTGCTGTCATTTTTTTTTTCAATGTGAGAATCAGATTTTATTTTTTTTAAATTATTTTATTGTTGTTTGAGTACAGTTGTCTGCATTTACCCCCCACCTCTACCTATATTTTGCTTGCTTGTTTGTTTTGTTGATTAGGTTCCACTTAAAGGTGAGATCATATGGTATTTTAGTGAAGCACTTTAAAATAGTTTCTGCCATTCTCTATGTCCCTTTACCCTCTTCCTCAATAAAAGGGAAACTACAAAGACCAATGACAGTCTGGAATCCCTTTTGTCCTCTATTGGGATCTAGAAATATATGGAAAATCATTGCCCACCTGTGATCCTGTATCCTGTTGCTTTTCCTCTCTTGTAGGTACCCACCCATAAAGGTGAAATTTGCTTTCTCTCTTTCCATTGCGTTGGGGGAAGGTCTGCTCTCTGCTGCTATTCATTTATAACTGACTGGAAGTATTCACTTTGAGAAGTTGTAGCACACCCAATGTGAGACTAAGCTCCTATCAAGAAATAACTTATGCTATGTTTCAACACTCACTTGGCATTTGCCTATTTAATTAAGAAATCAAGGGTGGCAGAGAGAGGAGTAATAAGCCTCTACAACTCCTTCAGGCGGATAAATCTTTGCTGTCATCTTTTTTTCTGAGTTTTATTTTCCCGGTTCCTGATGAACTATTTTGTTCTGAAGTTTCAAAAATTTAATTGATTAAAAAGAACAATCTTTGGAGAGATTGAAAGGTGTTGGAAATACGGGTAATTCCAGATAGAAAATTACATGTCTTCCTGGCCTCATTTCTCTTCTGTTTTTATGTGTGCATTTGCCTGTTTAATTTGTGAAATATTATGCCAGATTTCTGACTTCACATCATCCATTCTCTCCTGGTGTAGGAATAGCATTGTCCCCTCTGAGATGGCACTTACCTTGTGACAGTTCACTAGAACCACTCTCTTGATTGTTTCTCTAAGATGTCTTGTGGAAAAGAGCTATTTCCTATTACAAAACTCAGCCCAATTTATTGTACTGTCACCTGCCAACGTGATAAACCACTCCTCATGGGGTATGAGCCCCACTGCTGAGATGGCTCTACTTGTATGGTCGCCTAAGACACAACATTTAATTAGCATGTTGGCCTCAAGTACCTTTCCTTACCCTGATCTACACATTGTCTATATAGCCTGGATTCTCAGAGTGACCGTCAACATGGTGACTTCCATGATTTTATTCATAAATGTAAGTTCTCTCTTACTCTGTGTTTCAGAGGACAGAAGGAGATGCTCAGCCACATGTCCTCAAGCTCCAATATTTTCTTATAATTCCTGAACTACAAACTTTGAAAGTATCTAGGTCTCTGGAACTTCAGAAAGAAAAAAAGAGGTTTCACGCAGCAAACACACCCATAGATTGCTCTGCCCACATTCAAATGTGGAAGAATGATTATAATCTTTTATGCCTGAAAGCAACAAAAAAAATATTTTTAGATAAGCCAAGGCTTAGATAGCACACTATGTTGTTCTGGTAAAAGAAGAGAATGAAGTTGTTTTTACATACATTTCTGTCTGAAATTACTTAAATGATAAAAAACAATGAAAATTAACCTTAACTATAATAAACTAAGAAAGAACCTCATTATCAAAGCAAATAATATCTTTTAAGAGTGTTAACATGAACCTAAATGAAATAGAGCAACACCAACTAATGCATATCTTTACAGAAACAACACGTATGGTAAGTTTCTTTCAATAAGTTGGAGGATCTTAGAGGGCCCTAATTAAAAAGTCTTCATTTGGGAAGATGAGGATTTGGAAATGATCAGGAGGGTATAGGACCCAGTTCCTCACTGTAAGACATCAAGGAAAAGAAGGGTTAATGAAGAACCCGCCATTTTTACTTGCTTTGAGCTAAAAAATAAATGGTCAAGACCTGTGCTGATACAAAAACATTTCAGGGGAAACGTCACCATAGAAATCAGCCTTATAGCTACTGCATGATGTTCTTAAGCAGAGATAAGTCAACATGCAAATATAAAACAGAAATGAATGTGTTCTAGGTCTTCGCTGGGAGGTCTGGGGCCACACCATTGCAGGGTGTTCCATCAGAGAGGGCTGCTTGGTAGGAAGCAATAGCTTCAGTCTGAAGATGAATTTACTGAATTCGGCAGAACACAGTTTTTTTTTACATGGAATAGCTGAATCAGTCTGCTCAGTTATTCTCTCACCCTCTGGTCCCAGTTGTCCCCAAGTAGCCAAAGAACTGAAAGACTTAAAATTATCAATAGTCCAACCTGTAAATTAAGTTCTATGGAAATAATAAAATGAACAATTAAATAAATGGACAGGACCTGAGACAGAGACTGCCGGACCACTCTTATACAAGTGGAAACTTTAGAAAGATTTATGGCAATTTGATGATGAACTATAAATAGAATAAATCCAACAAGAGATCTGTGCATGGATACTCAAAAAAAATAAAAAAGGTTTTCAAAAAGGAAAGACAGCATAAACTAACAGAGGCATCGGGAAACAAGAAAAGCTTGTACAAGACACCTTTTTTACATGATTAAAAAATCAAATAGATGAGTTATTTAAAAATATATCATTAAAATATAAAAAGGTGAAGTGATAAAATAGAATTCGAATTTTAAAGAAGCTGAAATAGGAAAGAAAAAATAGAAAATAAGAAAACCATAATGGAAGTGAAAATCCATATTAAAAGCAAATGGATATAGGAAAAATGTTTTTGAAATCAGATTCACAGATATCAAAGACAGTCGTCAGAGAGGAACCCTGTGTAACTATGTACAATGAGAGTAACAAGGTAAACACAATGGAGAGAAAATAATAGATGGAGAAAGGCACAAAGGGGTTATATCATGATGGCATTTTTAGATGCCTATGATGTAGAAGTAATTGCATAAATGTCCAACCAGAAGAAACTGGTCACTGAAGCCATTAACATTTTAATAATTACATGGAGCAGTGTCTGTAGACTATTTTATATGACCATAAAAGTTTGAAGTAGCACAAATCATATACATGTAAAGGAAATGGAAGTGTACTTATAGCTAGTCAATAATTTATAACATTTATAGATCTTTCTAAAAATCACTTAGAGACAGAGTCCAATTGATGGAAATATTAACTGAAAGAAAAAAACATGAATGAAAAAGCTTTATATAAAGACTAGTAGTAAATATTG
>VMDR010036269.1:0-10544 GCA_007922815.1 Macrotus californicus | reverse complement strand
CATTACAAAAATAATCATACAAGGAAGACTAAAACCATGCTATCCTGGAGGGGAAAAGCACCTGAAATGATGAAAAGAATGGATCCGTGGTTATAATTATAATGACTTATATTGTCAAATGGCTCTGTCAACAAGACAAAAATAATACAGCTTTCCAGAGCATCCTGTATTATAATACGCAGCAAACACCATTCTATTACTAAGTTATTCTTGGTCCTTCTTGCTAGTGTTGAGCTCTTCACTATTATACCCTATCACCTCGCACAGCGCCTTGAACACAGTGTCTTCTCAATACATATTTATGAATAAGTGGATGAAGGCACAACACACTACGGGAAGTTTGGAAGGAGAGTTTGAAACACAGTTCTGCAGCTTGCTTGGCTGGGTGACGTTTTTGAAAGCTCTTAATTTCTCTGAGCCTTTGGTATCTCTAAAATGAGGATGATAGTAGTAATAGGATTTTTATAAAATTAAATGATGCCTCTAAAATATTTAACAAATAGTCATCCTGCATCCCACATCAGCTATCATCACAGAAGGAGGCACAAAGAACCGAGTTTAGTGCTGGAATGAAATGCAATGAACTACTTCTGCCTGCTCATGATAAAGAGTGAACTCCAGGGATGGTAGCCTGTCCCTAAGGTCACGCTTCAAGTGTGGAAAAACAGGAACAGGTGCAAACCCAGATCTGTTAACCTGTTAGGTTAATAAGTTTTCATTAAAACCAGATAACCCTCTTCTAGGTCAAAAAGAAAAGTCTGCTCTCTCCAAAGTTTATGTTCTCTGAGTTCACAGAAGTGAGATTTCATAAGTGCTTTTTCCATATTGTCAGTTCAAAGTCTTGGATATGTATGTCTGAAGCTCCTTATTCCTGTATTGCTCCAAATATTTCATGAGGAATGATGAAGGGGAGGGATGTCTTGCAGGCTAGACAATGCCGCCCCGTGACGTGAGCATGGCCTTAGCCCAATGCTACCTGGACACAGGTCTGTTCTTCTCTCCGGTAGCAGGCTTTAGGGGGACTATTTTTCATCTGTGTGTACCCTACCAAGTGAGATATTCCTGTGGATCTGCACCTAAATCAAGCGATAATCAGTCAGGATTATTTCTATACATGTAATCTCAGTCATTCAGTGACAAAAGAAAGTGCCATAGAAAGATGTTTTCTTTTTTTTCACTTTGCACATGTAACTTATATGGGAATTAAAAGTAACTATGTATACAAAAATATGATACAAAGAGCCATACTAGTAATAATAACCAGAATATGTTATTATCGTTGCTGCTGTTGTCGTTATAGGAAGAAGCTCACTAGGTATCTGTTGAATGCAGGCCCTTATGAATCAGTTACTATAAGATCTTATGGTTATAGCCAATTCTCTTCAACAGTAAAACTTACAGAAGATAACTCCCAGGGTTGTGGTGAAGATTAAATTAAATAATATGCGTGTATGTGTCTAGTATAACCCAGCACATGTCAAGGATTCAACAAATGTTCAATGAGTCTTCATTTTTAAAATAATGAATAAGGGAAAGTGAAATATGGCTTGCAAACCCGCTGAAATTTAGATTCCCAGCAAAAGCGCTCAGCAGGGAATCTCATTAGAGAGATGCTTGATTTTTATGAACTGTAAGGACGATATCGCATATCTATCAACTTTCCCCAAAGGCTGCTGCTACAGTTAGAAAGTGTGCTGTATTACCCAGGGTTTGCGATGTTATTGCAAAAAAGCAGAGCGAGGTGGCCGGTTTCCATAGATGATAAGATTAGCTTCCCCCTGCCTTTGCAGCCACAACCATAGGGCCAGGTTGAATAATATTTTTAATGTAGACAATGTTTGCACTAGACAGAGTCAACTAGGCCTTTCACATGAGCTAGCCAAGTGTTCCTCTGGTCAATGCATTCTCTTTTTTAGCCTCTCCCACTGTTTGAATAAATTATAGGAGAAAATAATTTTAGCACAGGACTGCTACTAATCCATGACATGAAAGGCGTGTTTGGGAATATGTGTGTCCTTGGCGTCCTCCAGGAGAGTTTTTCCATAAATCATATGTTTCCTTTGTTTCCAGTGCCCTTGTGTTCATAGTTCAGAAAGATTTTCTTAGTGTAACATATCCTCAAGTATGTCTTCCTGTGAAGGTCATCATATCTGCCCAATACTATGATTTACTTAGTGTGCTTTGCCTCTCAACAAGTTAAGGTTTTCAAAGAGAATTCCCCGTCAGCCATGAGATTTCTTTATTGGAAAGCAATCTAGAAAAAGAGAGATGGAATCTAGAGCTTACCTGGAAAGTCCCACATTAAAAACTGAAGAACAACAGTGGAGATTCTTAGTCTTAGACTTTGGGGATCAATGTTATTACCACCCCCATCTCAGCCTCTGGGATTTATTTCTCCCTCTCTTATTAGCGAATACCTTGCTACCACAGTATTGCGCCTCACCCCATAGTGACCCTGGATGAATCTTCCCCTTGCTCCCAAGCTTTCCAATGCCAGGGCACTGCAAAGAGCCAGACAGTAAACAGAGAGCAGCAGAGTCTAATCTGGCTGAGAATGGGGAAGACAACACAATAACCTCCCTTTTCTCCCAATGCCAAGAAATATTTACTTTGTCCTTGAGAAAACTCTTTGCTAAGATTCAAGGACATCACATCTCCTAGCAGAGGACAGTGGCACCACGGAGAAGTGGCAATCAGAGTGTCCTAGGCTTCACCCATGCACACAGACTCCTGAGCCTGTGGTGGGCGGGCCGGGGTCCTTGTAGGATCCACAACTCCAGGAGCCTCAGAATCAGTCTTTCATGACACAGCTGTCATGCCTCCCCGCTCCCAGAGGCATTTATCCTCAGAAGATGTCCCTTCTGTCTCGTAGCTTTTTCACTCAGGAGGCTTTTCCTCTGGCACTCAGACGTTTTCAAAGCCCCGCTCTGAGCTTTCTCCTAGGGCGCTCCTGATTAGTAGCAACTTGTGTGACTTTGGAATCAAAGGTAGTGAAGAGACAGGGTATTCTGAGGGTAAAACTGCCAACCTACCCAAATTAGGATTAATCATACAGAAATACCACTGCCAGTTACAGCCCACTTTGAGAGGGATTATTTCTCTCCTCTATGCCCATTCACAGTAAGACTTTAGTAGTGACCAGCAGTGCAAGGAGACACCTTATTACAAAAGGTTGGGCTAGGTTTATGATGGACTAGACCTGACCACCTCTGAACCTCTGGGAGGTAGGGGTATATTCTTCTTTGTGAGCACACGTGTTAGGTCCTTGATACCACTAAGAGAAGCTATGCCAGCTCTTCTGCTAGGATTCCGGAGGTCCTATTGACTGTTGGTGCGCATGTATCCTTGGGGCCCGGAACTTAGATTTGAGACATGCTAAGAATGAAAACTAGGTCTACTCATGAAGCAGCTCATCAACATTTTCCCTGGAGAATGAACTCAAGAAACCCCACTCTTTCTTTCCCTCCTTTCTCTGAATCCTGCTTCCTTTTCTCCCACCCAATTCCGGATGAAGATAAAGATCAAGATAAAGATCGCTTGAGTGGCCCTGCCTGGGTAGCTCAGTGGTTAGGAGCGTCGTCCCAACACACCAAGGTTGTGGGTTTAATTTCCAGGCAGGGCACATACAACAATCAACCAATGAGTGCATCAATAAGTGAAACAACAAATCCATGTTTCTGTCTGTCTCTCTGTCTTTCTGTTTCTCTCCCCTCCCCCTTCCTTTCCTCTCTAAAATAAATTTAAAAATTATATATATATAAAAAGACTTGCTTGAGTAGCTTCAATGAAACTAATTAAAGGGAAGTTGTGCTCTCTGTTCAAAAAGGCTGATTTCTTTATTTTGCCAGGCGATACCACGTCTGGAGGTAAAAAACAAAAACAAACCTCTCTGAGTGGTGTATTCCTTAATAACCCCAGACTCTGCTTCCAGAGGGTGGAAGATGCATAAAGTTTGAGAGACATTTCTGTAGCCATTTGGAGATTGAAGTCTCCCTCTGGTCAAGAAGGGGCATGGTTTTTTTTCCAGAGTTTGCATACTGCCCTCTCCTGGCCTGCATGTACAGGACTGCTCCCTGCACATGAACAAATTTATTTTCACCCCACACGTGCAAGAGATACATGTGTGTGCATGAGGATTTGTTAGGCTCAGACAATCTTACCCTAAGTTTACATTTGGAGCTTATTTGAGGAGATAAACTCTTATTCCTTTGGCTCTTGGGTTTATGTTTTTAAGGATGCCAGTCTTTATATTGTCTCACTTCATATGCTGGTCACTTCCTCTTGTCGCCCTTTATTTTCTTACTGTCACCTGGCTCTGGGACTCTGCTCTGGGCCCTGTGGCTGAGCAGACCAATCAAAGATATCTTCCCAACTAGAAGTGGTGTCAACAGGAAATATCTGCATTTAGATTCGTGGTTGGAGGACCCTATTTTAGCCTGACACGTGATCGCAACTGATTCTACACATCATAGGTCAACACGTCCAGTTTATAAAAACAAACAAAACCCAGAACGCTGTGGTAGAGACAGCTACACAACCACAGAAGGGGCTGGCACCAGAGGCCTAACTTATAGTTGCACACATTCCCCTTCAAATCGATGTGTCTCCTTTATCAGTTCCTTGTGTGGGCTGCTCCAAGCCCAGTCCTTGGTACACTTCCCCAGTTTAAATAATTTGTTACTTTCCTCCTAAATACTTAAAGGTCCCTGACACTGAGAGAACGCCTGCCACCTGGTGTGCTAGCTGTGGCCACACCCGAGTCCAGCGGGGTCTGGTCTAATCTTTTCCTGCACCCTGTCTCTGCAGTCTCTCGGTGTGTGTCCTTGACCCAGGCTGGCCCGTCCTCTCCATAGCAGTGGAAACTCAAAGTCTCATTCCATTCCTTTGCTTTAGGAGAAGAGGGCTAAGGATGAGGTGCTTACTTTAAAGAGATTTAAGAGCATGTGCCTTGTTCTGACCTTAGCAGACTTATAACTTGGGAGTGTCCAAAGCTCTGGTTGGCTGTACTAAGAGCACAGGGAAAGAATGTTTGATTTCCTCTCTCCGTGAAGAATGATAGCACGAAACAATGAGTAATCAAAGCATTGTTTGTATTTATCTTTAAAAATCCATTGATGTCTGTCAGTCCATACAAAGTCTGTATATTCAGTCTCTCACTCACTCAGTTGCTACCAACACACCCAACATTGTTTTAGAGTTTGAATGGTAAGAGGGAAATGGGTCTCCATTGACTTCAGACATTGTATTTATAGAAAATTGGTGAATGTTTACAGTGGTACAAAGCTACCCTAATAACCACTAATAGAATTTAGTTGGTTCAATTAATATGTATTTATGGGAATAGGTGAATTCTTTACATCAAGTTCCTTGGGGTGTAAAAAGAAAAAACTATTCATCTATAAAATCAAAATGCTCTCTCCTAAATATAGTATTTAGTTGCTATATCTATTCTTTGAGATGCTTTCAAAATCACCTCGTCAAATCATTCAAATCTGGGAATGGGCAAAAATGTAGACAGTTTATATAATTTATATTACTCCTCCACAGTACAGCTAAGCATGAATTCCCCTTAATGACAGAAGAAGGTGTTCATCCGATTAAAACCAGGGCAATGTAAATTCTCCACTGCGATATGGAAAACAAATACCTTTCTTAGAACCTTCTTATCTTTCTTGGTGAGGCACGTGCCTTGGGATAAGCAGGGCCCTCTCAACCAGGCATGACTGCGGGATTGATTGTGAGTTATCAGGGGATGGTTGGGATATGACCTACTATGAACCCACTGACAGGATGCTATTTAGACTTAAAATAACATATTCTATTGCATCTGCACCTGCTGCGGTGTCATACTCTGGTTAACTTGAGTCCCAATCTGTGTAAGTTTTTCACTCAGGGAAAGCTCTTCCTACAGAAATTCAGAGCAGCTCTACACCAGTACTTGAGGATCACCCAAAGCAAGACTGATCTTTGAAACAAGCCTTCATTCAGTCCTTTCTGGCTTTTCCAAGGGAAAGACTGAGCTCAGGTTAAAGACTAAGCGATGTTCATTTAATCACAAGTAATCAATAGGGAGAAAAAAAAAGTTATATAACCCTCTTCCAAATTCAAAACCAAACATGGTAAAATCTCAGGAGACAGATTAAAAAAAAATAATAAAACTGGTGTCTCAAAAATAAAAGGAATCAAGAAGGTAAAAGAAAGAAATGGCCAGAGGTCTACCAGGTTTAGGATCAAGCAAAAATCAAGCCCCAAACTAACATTTCCTTACAGGTATATTTATGACAGGGTTCCAATTCATGACTTTTCAGTGTAGTTACACATGAGGTCCTGGAACCCACCCAGCCTGCCCATGCAGAATTACAACTGCATTTTCAACTCCTAAGGCTGTGTAAAAATAAACCAGGTACACAGCAAGGGTCCCTGACAATTACATTTTAAAAATCTCTCTCCCTTCCCTCCTCTTCTGCTTCAAGCATAGCATAGGGATACAGTGATATATCACTCATAAGCCTCCTGCACCCTGGTCTTAAGCTTTAAAGATCAACGCCATGCCCAAGTGCACCGTTGTTCCCATGCTTACCGGGAAGGATATTCACCTGGTAGGTAGGTGGGAAATGTTCAAAGCTGCTTTCTAACAATCGCGTTGTGTTTGCCTTGCTATAGGTCATAACTATGAAGGAGGTCTTTATACCTATAAACAGGTATAAATGGAGGGCATGACAGCATTGCAGGTACTGAGGTTATTAAACACACACACACACACACACACACACACACACACACAAAACCAAGAGAGCACGGTCAAGTTTGAAGGTCCTTGCTTTACACCCACGGATAATTCAAAAGGTGAATAAACCTTGGAGACCCCAAAACACAAGGCAAACAGCCTGAATTTTCGGACTCCGGCGACACTTTCCATTCGGACCGGCCAGGGAACAACGTCAATTACTTGTAAGTGTCTTGTGAAGGTAGAGATCAGAAACCGTGCCTGAGTCAAGAGTCGTCGCGGCAAGCTCATACCTGCAATGACGTGATGGAAGCCGCCTCCTCGGGTCCCTTCTGTCTGTCTCTCCCCGTCCCTCTTTCTCTGGGCGCTACGGTCCGCGACAGCCGGACCCCGGCAGAAGCGCAGAAGCGCCGCGCGCTGGCGTGTGCAGCCCCGGGCGGTCGGCGGCAGCGCCTGCACAGGGAACCCAGCCGCAGACTCAGCTGTGACTCCTCTCTCGGCGCTGCACGGGGATATTATCACAGTCTGGGATTTCTATTGGCTCTGAACACCAAACAAATCACACCAGCCACCCCCCTTCTCCGTTTCACTCAGCGCTTGTTTCTCATCTAACCCACAAACATTGCAGCCACACACGCTTCAGTCGCTTGCAATGTTTCTCTTTTGCTCCTTCCAGGCTGTGGATTTACAACCTTGTGGTCAGCTGTAACCTTTTTTTTTTTTTTTTTTTAAGCAGACTTCCAATCCAAAGCTTCTTGTTTATGGAGAGAAATTCTCCATCCCCTCAATCCGCAAAAACCACTCATTTGCCTCGGATCTTCCTCCTCCTTTTGTTGATGAGTTTGCAATGTGAAGAATGTACGAAGCATGTGTGTGATGTGTCCGCACTCTCTCTCTCTCTGTCTCTGCCTGTCTCCCTCCCTCTCCTCCTATTGTTTGGAATAACTGAGGCCAGTGAAATTAAAAGCAAGCTGAGCCTTATAACCTAAGTTAGGGCTCAGCTAATAAAATCTTGAATGAATTCAGTGGAAAACACTCATTGCCCGAGTTTGTTTTCTGTTCCAAGCAGCGCTTTGGTCGTCATATTCCTATTTTTGTTTATTGAATGCAGAGGTCCCTAATGCAATTCAGACTCCAGCATCCAGAGAACCGGGAACGATGACGTCAGACCAATCCTTGTGCTGCGTGGGCTCCGGGTGTTAATATCAGAAGGCTCCCGTGATGCCTGTGAGCTTCCTCTTTTCATCATTTTTTGGTCTTCTCCCCATTGGTAGTCTGAACACTGAGACTCTCTTAATGTGATTCGCTAGCCAAAGAAGACTAATAAAGTTTCCTGGGTTAAACATTTTAATCTGTAATATGTCAATGGAGACGTATTGGCCCCTCAGAGAAAGAGCCCAAGAAAAATCTTCCATGCTGCAAAGTTGGCTGGGAAAATTGGGAATAAAATAACGTTTCCCCGTGTTTTATAAAACAGATCCTTCTTTAGTCATTTCCCCCAAATCCTTTTCACCGATGCCTATGGAAATTTTAATGACAGTTATTCTTTTTTTTATTACTTTATTGTTGTTCAATTACAGTTGTCTGCATTTCTCCCCATCACTCCCCGCCCCCATAATGACAGCTATTCTTGACAAGAAGTCATTGCTTCTGAAATCACTGATCTCTATTTTGATTTTTGACTTGAAAAAAATGTCCCCAGTATTATTCCGTTTGTATGTTACTTGGTATTTGATATTCTGGTTCCAGTTCAAACTCATCCTATATTTTGTTCCAAAATCACAGGGCAAAAATCATTCGTTTTTTGAAGTGTATTATCACCAAACAGACTACCTGCTTGTTTTTCTTACTTTGCCACATTCCAGGAATTCTGAAATGAAACCTATTTTCAGACTGGGCCAACCTGAAAGCAACCGAAATTGACAAAAGAAATGCAAAACAAAACCACATTTGGCTGTTGGTTTCTGCCAACCAAAATCCCCCTTCAAATGGCATATCCTTAGCATTTTAACAATTCCAATCCATCCCCCCTTTTTTAGGTAAGCAGTTAAAAAAATAACATGGTCATAAATCCTTGAATGTGGGGAGCACATTTCCTCTGAAGGTCTCCACAGAAAGAAAGGAGTCGTAGCTTTTCCAGGTGGAGAAACAGAGTTGGAGAATGATAAAGTGACTTGCCTTAGGTTATTAAGGTAGATAGCAAACAGAGCTGGCAGGTTGGGTGACTGTTTTCCTTATCTTTTTTTGAGATTACCTTTCTATACATACTATTCAACTCAAAAAAAAAAAAGTGCTGTTAAAACAAGCAGATTCTGAGAGACTAGAATTCATGAAATCATCTGACTAAAGTGATAAATACTCATTTTACACCTTATTCCAGGCCAGATTATATGCTCAGTTAAAAGTTCAATAATTTGTACTTTCTTAGAATTGCCTTTCTAGCAAAAAAAAAATGACTGATGAAAATAAGCAGGTGGATATATTTTCATCTTGTTATTTTAGGGGCTCATTATAGCTCTTTATATCATTAGAGAGACAGTGTAACTAAAATCGTGGATAATTTAAAGTCACAGATAAATCTTAAACTCCATTTAAGGCAATAATTCAAGGCCTCTTTCCTTCAGTTAATGAAGAGCAAAACTGGATGAGTAAGGAGTGACCTCTGGTACTCAATCAGTTGTGTGATTACGGAGACAATGAACATTAGAATTTATTCTTCTACAGTTATCCTTTCGATCATTTTGCTACTTTTAAAAGGTTTTCTTCCAAAGACACCTCTCAAACGCTGTAGTTCGCTTAGCCCTTCAAGGACATCGGTCGTGGTAGTGAGAAAATTGCTCGCATCACAGCATGAATAATCATGGCCTGCCCTGCCGATCAGCGGCAGCACGATCCTATTTTTATTCCCACATCCAGCTACAGCAGAATCATCCTGTCTCATTCAGTGTGGCACTTTTTACAGGAGACATTTGTAAATGGCTGTGTATCCGAAGGAGCAGATAAGACAATGATTCTGGGTGTTATCATTTATACGAGATGGTGGAGAGAATTGGGCAGTTTGTCTTTCAGAAGGGACTTGGGGTGGAGATGATAACACTTTTCAAATAATAAATGTGGAAGAGGAAATACGGTTACCATCTATAGATGCTTCAGCTGTATTGTCCTTTTCTGATTTGAATCTTTAAATAACCCTGTGAAGAAGACAGGGTAAATATGACCAGCCTAATTGTATAGATAAAGTTTGTGTAGTAAAGGAGCATGATTCAGTTATGGTTCGGGTGCTAAAGGATGGGGAACACTTGAAATGAATTCCAAACCCAGTGCAATCCCAGGGAGAAGTTAAAGGAGTGGACAAAACTGGGGATCGTGAGGACTTCTCATAATTAGAGCGTTCGAGCAATTGAAGAGATTTCCCTGCAAACTAATGATGTCCCTGTGGCTGAAGTGGTCACAAGGAGGACTCACAATCACTTAAAGAGATTATTTAAGAATTGCTGAAAATGCCAGACGAGATGATCCAGGGTTTGATTTTATTCTAGGCCTTTTATAATAGTATAAAGGAATTTGTAATTTTATTGAATGATTTTCATTTTATTAAGTAAAAATTATATCTATGTTTATGCTATAAGTACATTTCTGGACTAAAGATGATGACAGATGGTCATTTAACCTTCCTTTGATGTGTATACATATATATGTTGTGTGATGAATATGTATTATTTATAATAAGGAAAACCTTTTCGAAATATGGAAGAAAAAGTTTTAAAGGTCACACTTCTTTTCGACTATTCAAAGGTACAAGATTTCCACAAAACTA
>VMDR010036268.1:0-10543 GCA_007922815.1 Macrotus californicus | reverse complement strand
TTGGATGTAGGTCCTTGCCTTTCATGACTTCAAATACTTCTTTCCAGCACCTTCTTGCCTGTAAGAAATCAGCTAATAATCTTATAGGAAATTCTTTGTAGATAACTCTCCTTTTCTCTTGCTGTTTTTAAGATTCTGTCCTTACCTTTAATCTTGGGTAACTTAATGCTGATGTGCCTTGGTATGTTCCTCTTTGGGTCCAACTTCTTTGGGACCCTTTGGGCTTCCAGGACTTCCTAGAAGTCTATTTCCTTTGCCAGATTGGGGAAGTTCTCCTTCATTATTTGTTCAAATAAGTTTTCAATTTCTTGCTCTTCCTCTTTTCCTTCTGTCACCCCTATGATTCAGATGTTGGAACATTTAAAGTTGCCCTGGAAGTTCCTAAGCCTCTTCTCATTTTTTTGAAATCTTGTTTCTTCATTGTGTTCTGGTTGAATGTTTATTTCTTTCTTCTGCTCCAAACCATTGATTTGAGTCATTGTTTCCTTACCTTCTCTGTTGGTTCCCTGTACATTTCCTTTATTTCACTTTTCATAGACTTCACTTTTTCCTCTATTTTGTGACTATACTCAGCCATGTCTGTGAGCATCCTGATTACCAGTGTTTTGAACTCTTCATCTGATAGTTTGGCTATCTCTTCAATGTTTAGTTCTATTATTGGAGCTTTTTTATTTATTTTATTTATTTTTATTTTTTTACAGTATAAAATTTTTATATTTAGAGTTAGCCAGCTGGACTCAGTTTAGATGATCCCAATTTTGTTGGCAACATCCAAAGCATCATAGTCTGGAGCCAGTCGGACATATGCCTTCTTCTCCTCATCAGGCCTGATCAGGGTGTTGACCTTGGTCACATCAATGTCAATAAGCTTCTTCACAGCCTGTTTGATCTGGTGTTTGTTGGCCTTGACATCCACAATGAACACAAGTGTATTGTTGTCTTCTATCTTCTTCATGGCTGACTCAGTAGTCAAGGGGAACTTGATGATGGCACAGTGGTCAAGCTTGTTTCTCCTGGGTGCGCTCTTCCGAGGGTATTTAGGCTACCTTTGGAGCCGCAGTGTCTTAGGCCTCCTGAAGGTGGGTGACGTGTGGGTCTTCTTCTTTTTGTAGCTGTGGACACCTTTTAACACTGCTTCCTTTGCCTTCAAAGCTTTTGCCTTGGCTTTGGCTTTGGGAGGGGCAGGGGCTTCCTTCTTTGCTTTGGGAGCCATCTTTGTGAAAAGGGTTTCCTAGACTCCTATTATTGGGGCTTTGATCTGTTCTTTCTTTTGGGCCATATATTCTTGCCTTGGTGCACCTATTATGTAGTAAGGAGTAGAGCCTTAGGTATTTACCAGGGCAGGGCAACCCACATTGCTGTGTTGTGGCACTGTATGTGTGAGACGGGTGTAAGAGGGAACAATGCTGCTTGCTGGGATCTCGGCTGGCTTTCAGTCACTTCCCCTGCTATTCACAAGCAAGTTTCGCCTTTCTAGTGCTGATACCTGGGTGGGTGGGTTTGTATACATTCTAGAACCTTGTGGGTCTCTCCAACAAACTCTCCTGTGAGGCTGAGAGTTTCCCCCACCACTGCAACCCCCCATAGGTTTTTACAGTCAGAAATTTTGAGGCTTTATTTTCCCATGCTGAAAGCCTGGGTTGTGCAGTCCTTCTCGATCCCCAGTTGTTCCTCCTGGTTTATTTGCATGCAAATGTAGGACTGCCCAGTCCACCAGCTGCTGCCTCACCCTGTCCTCCAGCCTCTACCTTGCTGCAAGTCCTCTCCACCCCACTGCCCATCTCTGCCCCTCCTACTGGTCTGGATGAATGTTTCTTCTTTAACTCCTTGGTTGTCGGACTTCCATACAATTTAATTTTCTGGAAGTTCTGGTTATTTTTTGTTTTTAAATTTGTTGTTGTCATTCTTTTGGTTGTGTGAGGAGGCAAAGTGTATCTACCTACACCTCCATCTTGGCCAGAAGTCATCTGCATCGTAATGAACTCTCATCAGATCTTTAACTGTGGCCTTTTTAAAAGTCTTTCGTCATTTACAATTATTGTTTTACTCTGATGCTTTTTCAAAAACATTCCTGCAAAAGTACATTATCTTCAAAACGATTCCTGAAGAGGACACTGGCAAGCACACATTTCTGAACAATGTTTTTAAGATCTTAAGACTGAACTGGATAAGAATTTCCAGAATTAATGGAAAAACTAGATTCAAGCAGAATAAGACTAACATGGGACTGATTAAATCATGGGGATAATTAAAATTCTTATAACTTGTTTGTTTCAAACATTGCTGGTTCTTTTTCCAGATTTAAGAAAATGTTTTTCTCTTTTTCCTTTTACTATTATTTACAGCAATGTTGTAAATTGTTGCTTTGTAAACAAAGACCAAACAATTACTTTTTCTCCCAACATGATCCTCCAGCATTTGAAAGTTTAATTAATATTCTTATGATGATATATTTATTTGCATAAGAATTCAATAAGAATCTGTTTTTCTTAGAACAGAATGCAGTTGGAAATGGTTACATTATCAAGGCTTCGATTACAATGTCAGACTTGAGAATATAAATAGCATCAGATATGTCAGGTAGCTTTAAGTTTAAGAAACTAAGATTGGCTTTATGGAGCCAATAGAGTCCCTTGGAAAAACAGTCTGGTACCTGGCTACATGGTTCCTGACCAGGTGAGTAAGGACGTCCTTCCTGGCATGTACAGGAACTTCAGGATATTTTGGGGACCTCAAGAAGTGAAGAATTCACACAAATCTATGGGTATTGAAGGCAAAGTCTGATGGTGAATCCTTGACTCGGCTTCCTATCCTCAAGAGGTTCTTTATGAAAAGTTGCAGCAAAGCAGATTTAAAAGAACCAATATGGTCAATCACTATTCTTGGTGCACATATGTAGATAATCAGATCAAGTTTATTGAAACTAGACTTATTTTACAAACGAACTAGAGTTAATTTGGCTATCTTTGGTAGAAATGAGGCTGATTTTAGAAAAGTGATGTTTCAGTAGCACATCTTTATTGATATTATATTCTAGTGCTGTTCATTGTCTTTGAGGTTTTGTTTTCTTCCTATAAATTAGACTGGATAATGAATTTTTCTAGTTTCCTCCAATATCTGGCCATGATTCTCCAAACTAATGTTTCCAGTTTTCTCCCATCTTTTTGGCTTGCAATCTTTGAGAAATAAAAATGCCCCTTTTCCTTAAGGTCTACAAAGTGAAACTAGATAAGTTGACATAACTTCAGAAAAATCACCATAATAGCTCATGTTTAGACAATCTTCATCATTCCTGTTGTTGTATGGGCCACTCAGAAAGTTTACCTGATGACATTATCAGAGACAAGAAAATGTAAACCAGAAAAAAATCTGTCAGGTTGCCTTGCCTGCCCTCACTTTCTCTGAAGGGGCTTCAAGTCTGTCATCAAGAGCGGCAGCTCTTAGGATTCAGACACTGTATTTATAATTTGCTCCAACCATTAACTTTTGTTTTTCTTTTGTTTCCATAGAAATGCCTCTTATTAATTACCTGATTGCTCACACAATATATGACTAATTTTGGGAGCAAAACCACCTGCAAAACCACCTCCTGAAATGAGACACAACTGTTGAACTGAACTGACTTATTCTCAAGAGTAAGACTGGTTTAATGACATGTGGAACAATCTATCAATTCAAATTCTGGACTGTGAAACTTATTATCTTGTTTCAAAAGTGAAAGTAAAAAAGAACAGAATTTGTCACCCCAAAGTATGCCACTTTGGCTCCAGGATTATTTTAAGTGAAAGGTAATGAAAACCTAACAGATTCAAGAAAAGCTGTTTACTTCCCTCTCAACTGCCTGAATTTGAATTAAAAAAGGGGCCTGTACCAGGAAGAGAACTATTATCAAAGATACCTTTTTACCTTATTTGCATAATAGGGCAGCCTTTGTTATTTTTCCTTTTTATTTATTTGAAAGAAAGAGAGATAGGATCATTGATTCGTTGTTCATTCTATCCATGTGTTCATCTGTTGACTCTCCTATGTGCCCTGACCTGGAATTGAACCCATAACCTTTCCAATGTATGGCCTTCTTCCCTATTGTATCCTCTGCCCCCTACCCCTTTCCTTAGCTCAGGATGTTATATAGCCTCAATTACCTGGCTGCCATCTAAGCTGTATATCTTTGGGGTTCCTGTATGTACCAAATTTATTTGTTTTTCTACTGTTAATCTCTTATGTCATTTTAATTGTTTAACCAGCCAAAGTACCAGAAATATAGAAGAATTATTTTTCTATTCCTACAGATTTCAACATGTAAGTTTAAGGGGAACACAATTTAGCCTATAACAGAGAGAATGAGAGAATGTACATTTGGGTATATTTTAGAACTGAGAGGAGAATTTTCCTCTTTCTAAAAGATAATATTGACTTCTTTGGTCCTTGAATATTTTCTGGCCAGAATCTTTCTAAATCAAGGAGAGTCAAGAATTGACTTTCACTCAGTTGTGCAGTGCTCAGGTAATATACCGTAATCCAGCTGGAAACTGTGTCGCACCCCTCCAACACCAATTTGGCACATATGATTCATTAGAAACAGAATTTGAACTTGGACTCTTGAACCATCAAACGTGGATTTTAATTCTGCCCATATCAGCTGTAAGATCTGTCAAAGTAAGAAACATTCAAACCTGTGGAGAATTTTTATGAGTTTATTTGAGCCAAGAATTGCTGGGAAGCAAAATCTCAATAGGTTGAGAAAATGCTCTAGAGGGTGGCAGTTATGCATCTTATTCTGTACATTACAACCAAAAGAGAAGATGTAAGTAGGTTACATGAAAACCATTGGTGATATTTTGGAGGCAGGAGAAAGCAAAGCAGGGAAACCTCTGGGATTGTGAAAAAAGCAAAATTATATATATATATATATATATATATATATATATATATATATATATATATATATATTAGATGGATACAGAATAGTTAACAGTCAACAACTAACACAATAAAAATAACAATGGGAGGATTTGTGCTGTCTGTAGAGCAGTGCCTGTGCTTTGAGGGGTCTTGAAAAAGAGAAATTACATTGACATTCCAAAGATATGTTATCATAGATGCAAAAAGACAATATACAGGCTCAATAAAGGTAAAGAATGGCTTTTGTTAAGGAAAAATACTGCCTAAGAACGTGACTACTTACCATGAACTGCTTTTAGTTCAAATGTTTTTATTTCAAACCATCTTATGCGGCTACTTTAGGTATCTGTGTTTGTGAGACCCCAGGCAGAACTCCCCTGAGCTTGTTAGGTTTCACAAGTGATCCCTTTTAATCCACAGATCTTAGACAAGGAACTTGGTTTCCACATTTGTAAATGGAGGTGGTTGGTGGATGGGGAGGGTAGTCAATAAGAACAGTTCCTACCACAAAAGTTTGTGACAGGGATTAAAGACAATTCAAACAAAGTATTCAGCATGTTGGCACTTAATAAATGTTAGCTATTATCATCATTAAAGATCATCCATGCTAGTGCCTGAAATTGATAGGTAAAGAACCCAAAGCTTGATGTCTGACTCTGTTCTGCTGACATTTTTTCCAAATCCCTTCCTCATTTCAGACAGCTTCTTCTTTTTATGAAATCTAAGGGAGAATGTCAGCCTAAAGATTCACCTTGAAGACATGGCAGGCACGTTTACAATCCATCTGACTTAATCTGAAAGAAAGTGTATAGCAAAGGAATTAAAAGAAGCAGTATTCCTGTTTCTTCTTACTTTACTAAAGGTATTAATTACAGTAGATGTGGCACCCACAGAGGTGCTCTGTATGTGTTAAAGCTCATTGAAAAACAAGAAGTCAAATTCAAACATTAATGGGGTAATTTTTGACTTGATATTCTTTCAAACACACAGATATTAACAGTGAACAACATCAAAATGTTAAACCTCAGTCCTTCAATTTTGACTGAGAAAGAATTCGGAGCCAAGACTCAAATACAAGCAAAAGTTTATTTAGAAAATCACAGAGGTAGAAGAAATGAGATGTGAAAGGAGTGAGCCGTCTGGGGACTCAGGAAACAAGTTACAGAGGCAGAAGAAGTGCTCTTGGAGCTTAGTTGGTGGAGGTGAGAGGCAAAACAGATGTACCTGGGGGAAAGAGATGAGGAAAGGCGTGGACATTCTCCAGAGAGAGAAAGTACATGCTTGGATTCTCTAAGAGTCTTTATCTGGAGGTCTCAGGAAGGGGGCCTCAATAGAATATATATTAGCTTTTCAGATGTGGCCTTTCAAGGTTATTATGTCTACTGATTGGTCAGCTCTAGGATAAGGGGTCATTAGTCATTACATCTTGTCCTGATGTCAGACATGGCATTGCCCTGCCTGGTTTTGCTGCTTTTCTGGACCTAGAGCTTCAGTTGAAGCCTAAATGTCACCTTTAGTTTGACCAAAACTGTGACTCTGTGGTCAATAGACCTGAGGCTTTGTTCCCAAGATTATTCGATATGTGTCAGAACCTCATTGTCCTGAGGGCTTAAGGCTTAAGGGAGTGGTCATGCAAGGGCTTGGATAGGAGTCATGTGAGGCTATTCTCCAGCACACCCAACCAAGTTCCTTCTCTTAGGGGTTCTACCACATGACTAGCAACACACCAGGGGAGGAAAAGTCAGAGGAAGGTCTGAAACTCATCATCAGCAATATGCTAGGGTAGGAAAGATCACCCTGGGATCACCCTACAATTGTCTGTTTCTAGGCACCCCAGACTTTCCACACTGGTGACTTTCCATATCTGACCTAGAGTTCCTACCCTGCTTATGCCTTTTTAATTGCCTACTGTATCATAACCAGATTTCTCTTTTGAAACTCAAGGCCAGTTTTTTCATTCCATAAACACTTTAGAAATGAGTGGCTCTTTAATTATTTTCTTGACTGGTGAATGGATAATGTTTCATTTTCACATTGTATGAATCAACTAAAAAGAGTCTCATTACTACAACCATGGATCACAATTTCTTCTTTGTTTCTCCTCTGCTGGAAACAGTTTACACATACCCCTCTGAGGAAGCACACTAATTCTCCCAATTGCATTTAACTTGTTTTTTAATTCTCATAAATTTGGTGCACTGAGATGTTCAGGTGTAATTTCATCAGAAATGTCATCTATGTCTTTTGTCATAACAGCATACCAGGGTTATACATTGGACACCCATCAAATAACATGGTTTATGAAAATTATTGACTCTATTTTTTTACCACAAAGATATTTAGAGTTAAAACAACTTTCCAAATAAAAGGAATATGAAATCTTCCCTTATTCTTAGCTATTAGAAGAAAGCAGTTTGTAAATATTCCCTAAGCAAAGTTTATCTCTATAATTTGACGTGCAAATTACATAGACCTGAGCTTTTTCTCTTTTTACTGTTTTCAAACTCTTAAAAGCTGATTCATAGGGTTATTTTTAAAAATGTAGCTAATTAAGAAGATGTCTTCTATGACTGCTGCAATGTAGAAAAAAAGCCCAACCTCTGCTATCTTTCTTGTAATGAAGACCAGTTTTTCTGATTTTCTGCCGCTTATTTTAAATGAGGAAATGATGCATTCTGTATGTTGGAAGTATGATTGCTTACCAATTCTTTTATCTATTCCTAAAATGTTTTTCTTCCACTTTTGTATAATCACTATGGTTATTAAAGTTCCTTTTTGAACAGAATTGGTGTACTTTTTCTCCTCACTTTAACAAAAGCTGTATCTTCAGCTTTTTCTAAAATTTTATTTTAAATTTTTACTGTATTTTTCCATTACATTTTCCCCCTTATACCTTCTTCCACCTCCACTAACTCTCCTACCCCTTGCAATCACTAACTGTAGTCCATGTCCATGAGTCCTTTTTCTTTTTTGATTAATACCTCTGCTCCCTAACATCCACCCCCCACCCCAAGCTGTCAGCCTGTACTCTGTAAGTCTGTGTCTACTTTGCTTGTTAGTTCAGTTGTTCATTAGATTCCACATAGGAGTTAAATCTTATGGTATTTGTCTTTCTCCGACTGGCTTATTTCACTTAGCATAATGTTCTCCAGGTCTATCCATGCTGTTGCAAAGGGTAAAATTTTTTCTTTTTTATAGGTGAGTAGTATTCCATTGTATAAATATCCCATAATTGTTTTACCTACTCATCTACTGATGGGCACTTGGGCTGCTTCCAAACCTTGGCTACTGTAAATAACACTGCAATGAACATAAGGGTGCTTATGTTCTTTTGAATTAGAGTTTTGGGTTTCTTCACATAAATTCCCAGAAGCGGAATCACTAGTTCATAAGACAGTTCCATTTTTAATTTTTAAAAAGATTTTATTTATTTATTTTTAGAGAATGGGGGAGGGAAGGAGAAAGAGAGGGAGAGAAATATCAATGTGTGGTTGCCTCTCACATGCCCCCCACTGGGGACCAGGACCACAACCCAGGCATGTGTCCTACACTGGGAATCGAACCAGAGACCCTTTGGTTCACAGGCCAGCATTCTATCCACTGAGCCATACCAACCAGGGCCCATTTTTAATTTTTTCAGGTAACTCCATACTGTTCTCCTCAGTGGCTGCACAAATCTGCATAACTGTCAACAGTGCATGAGGGTTTCCTTTTTTCCACATCCTCACCAGAACTTGTTTGTTGATTTATTGATGACAGCCATTCTGACCAGTGTGAGGTGATATTTCTTTGCGGTTTTAATTTGAACTTCTCTTATGATTAGTGATGTTGAGCTTCTTTTCATATGTCTATTGGCCATCTGTATGTCCTTTTTGGAGAAGTGTCTATTCAGGTCCTTTGCCCATTTTTTAATTGGATTGTTTGGGGGTTTTGGTATTGAGTTTTCTAAGGTTTTAAAAAATTTTCTACATAAACTCCTTATCAGATGTATCAGTGAATATGTCCTTCCATTCAATGGGTTGTCTTTTTATTTTGTTGATGATTTTACTTGCTTTGCAAAAACTTTTTAGTTTGATGTATTCCCATTAGTTTATTTTTCTTCTGTTTCCCTTGCCTGAGAAGATATATCAGAAAAAATATAGCTACAATCAATGTGCAAGATTTTACTGCTTACGTTTTCTTCTAGGAATTTTATGGTTTCAGGTCTAACATTTAAGTCTTTAATCCACTTTGAATTTATTGTTGTGGGCAAAAGAAGGTGGTCTAGTTTCATTTTTCTGCAGTATATGTTCAATTTTCCTAATACCATTTATTGAATAATCTATCTTTAGCCCATTGTATGTACTTGCCTCCTCTGTTGAATATTAATTGACTTTAAAGGTGTGCATTTATTTCTGGGCTCTCTATTCTGTTCCATTGATCTTTGTGTCTGGTTTTATGCCAGTACCAAGCTGTTTTGATTACTAGTGCTTTGTACTATACTTTGATATTAGGCACCATGATTCTTCTACCTTTCTTCTTCTTTCTCAAGAACACTGCTGCTGTTTGGGGCCTTCTGTGGTTCCATATAAATTTTTGAAATATTTGTTGTAGTTCTATGAAATACATCATTGGAGTTTTGATAGGAATTGTGTTGAATCTATAGATTGCTTTGGATAGTATAGACATTTTAATGGTGTTAATTCTTCCTATCCATGAACACAGTGCATGCTTCCACTTATTGGTATCTTCTTTAATTTATTTCTTCAGTGTCTTATAATTTTCCAAGTACAGGTCTTTTACATCCTTGGATAAGTTTATACATAGGTATTTTATTCTTTTTGAGGCAATTGTGAATGGGATTGTTTTCTTATTTTCCCTTTCAGATAGTTGATTATTGGCACATAAAATGCAACTGATTTCTGGATACTAATTTTGTATTTTGATACTTTATTGAATTCATTTACCAGTTCTAGTAGTTTCTTGGTGGAAACTTTAGGGTTCTCTATATACAGTACCATGTCATCTACAGATGACAATTTTACTTCTTCCTTTCCATTTGGATGCCTCTTATTTCTTCTTCTTGTCTGATTGCTAAGGCTAGGACTTTCAGCAGTATGTTGAATAAGAGAGGTGAAAGTGGACATCCCTGTCTTGTTCGGGATCTTAAGGGAACGTTTGTAGTTTTTGCCTATTGAGTATGATGCTGGCAGTGGGTTTGTCATATATGGCCTTTATTATGTTTAGCTATGTTCCTTCTATTCCCACTTTGCTTAGAGATTTTATCATAAATGAGTGCTGGATTTTATCAAATGCTTTTTCTGTGTCTATTGATATGATCATGTAGTTTTTATCCTTCATTTCATTTATGTGGTGTATTACATTTGTTGATTCGTGAATGTTTAACCAATTTGCATGTCCAGAATAAATCCCACATGATCATGGTATATGATCTTTTTGATGTATTGCTGTATATGGTTTGCAAATATTTTGTTGAGGATTTTAGTATCCATGTTCATCAGGGATATTAGCCTATAATTTTCTTTGTGTGTGTATCTTTATCTGGTTTTGGAATTAGGATAATGCTGGCCTTGTAAAATGAGTTTGGGAGACTTCCTTCCTCCTGAATTTTATGAAATAATTTGTGAAGCAGAGGTATTAG
>VMDR010036267.1:0-10539 GCA_007922815.1 Macrotus californicus | reverse complement strand
TAAGTCTCTATTGGGCTCTACATAGAAAACAGTTATAGGTAAATATTTCTCAGGATTCAGGAGATACATTCTAAAAGGATCAATTCTGCCTAATATTAGCCATATTAATTCTCTGATTCCCACAAGCTGAAGTATTAGCTGTTGAAAAAAATACTTTAAGATAGAAATATTATTTTCCAGTAACTATCGTTTCTAATAACTATTACAATAAGAAATTCCTTTCTTGACTTCCGGCCAAGATGGAGGCATAGGTAGACACACTGTGCCTCCTCGAACAACCAAAAGAAGGACAACAAATTTTAAAACAAAAAACAACCAGAACTGACAAAAAATCAAACCGTATAGAGTCCGACAACCAAGAAATTAAAGAAGAAACTTTCATCCAGACCAGTAGGAGGGGCGGAGAGGACTCACGTGGCAGGGCAGCGGCTGGCGGATCCAGGAAAGGTGCGGCCAGCCAGGAGAGGTGGCGGCTGTGGACCGGGCATCCCACTCCCTCGTGAGGATAAACCGGGAGGAACAACTGGGGAGCGAGACAGACCCCGCAACCCAGAGTTCCAGCTCGGGGGAAAAAAAGCCTCAAAGCCTCTGATTGAAAACTCCTGTGGAAGCTGAGGCAGCGGCAGCAGGAGAAACTCCCGGACTCACAGGAGAGCTCGTTGGAGAGACCCACAGGGTTCTAGAGTGTACACAGCCCTCCTACCAGGAATCAGCACCAGAATCAGCACCAGAGGGGCCCAATTTGACTGTGGGTAGTACAGAAAGTGACTGAAAACCGGCAGAGAGCAGAGCAAGCGTCATTGTTCCCTCTCGGACCCCTCCCCCACAAACAGTGTCACAGCAATGGCAGCCCAGTCCTGGTGAACACCTAAGGCTCTGCCCCTTACTACGTAACAGGCGCGCCAAGACAACAAAAATGGCCCAAATGAAAGAACAGATCAAAGCTCCAGAAAAAAATACAACTAAGCTACTAAGAGATAGCCAACCTATCAGATGCACAGTTCAAAACACTGGTAATCAGGATGCTCACAGACTTGGTTGAATTTGGCAACAAATTAGATGAACAAATGAAGGATACAATAAGGGAGATGAAGGAAAATGTACAGGGACCCAACAGTGATGGGAAGAAAAACGGGACTCAAATCAATGGCGTAGCCCAGAAGAAAGAAAGAAACATTCAAGCACAACGCAATGAAGAAACAAGAATTCGAAACAACGAGGAGAGGCTTAGGAATCTCCAGGATGTCTTTAAACATTCCAATATCCGAATCATAGGGGTGCCAGAAGGAGAAGAGGAAGACCAAGAAATTGAAAACTTATTTGAACAAATAATGAAGGAGAACTTCCCTACTTTGGCCAAGGAAATAGATTTCCAGGGAGTCCAGGAAGTCAGAGAGTCACAAAGAAGTTGGACCCAAGGAGGAACACACCAAGGCACATCATAATTACATTTCCTAAGATGAAAGATAAAGAGAAAATCTTAAAAGCATCAAGAGAAAAGGAGACAGTAACCTACAAAGGAGTGCCCATCAGACTGTCAGCTGATTTCTCAAAAGAAACCTTGCAGGCAAGAAGTATTCCAAGTTATGAAAGGCAAGGACCTACATCCAAGATTATTCTATCCAGCAAAGCTATGATTTAGAATGGAAGGGCAGATAAGGTGCTTCCCAGATAAGGCCAAGTTCAAGGAGTTCATCATCACCAAGCCCTTATTATATGAAATGTTAAAGGGACTTATCTAAGAAAAAGAAGATCAAAAATAGGAACAGTAAAATGACAACAAACTCAGTTATTAACAACTGAACCTAAAACAAAAACAAAAAGAAACTAAGCAAACAACTCAAACAGGAACAGAATCACAGAAATGGAGATCACATGGAGGGTTATCATCAGGGGAGCAGGAGAGGGGAGAGGGGGGAAAGGTACAGGGAATAAGAAGCATAAATGGTAGGTAGAAGATAGGAGGAGGTTAAGAATAGTATGAGAAATGTAGAAGCCAAAAAACTCATATATATGACCCATGGACATGAACTAAAGAGGGGGAGTGTGGGGGGGAAGTGGTATGCAGGGCAGAGGCAGGGGGGAAGATGGGACAACTGTAATAGCATAATCAATAAAATATATTTAAAAAAGAAATTCCTTTCTGACTGGTGACTTCTATTCATAGATGGAGCGCTATGAAGCGATACACCCTTATCATTCATATTTCTGGGTGGCTGAGTAAAGGAGGAACTATCCCTGATATGCACGAGCAAATGCTGAAGCAATGGGGTTCCATGCGCTTTCTGTCAGCACAAGCATCAGCTGCCAGAAACCCCTGATAAGTCCCATTTCAAGCAAGTAGAGTCTGGA
This sequence comes from Macrotus californicus, assembly GCA_007922815.1. NCBI lineage: Eukaryota > Metazoa > Chordata > Mammalia > Chiroptera > Phyllostomidae > Macrotus > Macrotus californicus. Next base: position 8,187 of record VMDR010036267.1, on the reverse strand, counting down.
TAATACCAAACTACCAGACAGCAGTTAGTGCGTGTGAACTGTCAGTCCTGCCAAACTGAATCACCATTCTCCCTCAAAATAAACACCCTGAAGTTAAAGAAAGCTAAGTCACCCTCCTGTAAGGTATGTAGTGGGTTTAGCTAGTGAGAATGACCAACCTCTGATTTGTCGGAGCAATCTTAAACCACAGCCACTTTTCCAAGCCAGAGGTTGAAAAGGTCAAAGGGAAGCTTTAAAACCTGACAGCGTGGTCTTGGAATCAGGGACATATGGTATCTGCTAAACCAATGGCAGGCTGAGTGAATGTTAGATGGGTGTTGCTCCACTCCGGAGCTGTCCGGGACACAGAATGAAGGACAGCTCTCCTATCCAGACCTGATCACTAACTTGCTGTCACCTGGAAAAGAAATGGAAAGTCTCTGGACCTCAGTTTTTCCATGTGTAAAATTAGGAGGCGGGTTGGAGAGTAGATGGGGGATCTTGGTTCACAAGACGACTTCTCGAGAAGAACACTGTCGTAAAAGTGGCTTTATTAACAGTTTATGACCCCTTTCATTGTCTTCTTTTTTTTAATGTACAAAGTGTCAAAGTTTTTCAGGTACAGTAAAAATTAAGTAAGGAAATGAATCTTTAATTAGCAAGGTTAAAAGAGAACCAAAGTCACAGAAGGGATTTTTGTTAAAATTAAAGATTGGCTGTATCAGTTCAGCAACACTTCAGTTGTTAGAATATCCTTGGTTGTAGATGTGTTAGTCTCATCTCTTCCACTATTAGGTTGAATCATGACATTGCATTTTTGCAGGCTAAAAAACAGTCAAGTATCGTCAGTTGCTCCCCATAGACGTGAGCGCAAGCAGAGTACAGCACATGTGCACTGTTCCCGTCAGCACTTGCTGTAAGCTGGGCACATTTGAAAGTAGTATTTGGGAGCAGAAAGTCTTTGAAATCATTTAGTTCAGTATATTATTTTTTAATGAAAAAAAATAAGACCCCAAAAGTTCTCAGAATTGTCATTCTTTCAATGTTCAGAATGACACTGAGACATTATGGACATTCCTTTAATGTGCTTTGAATACTCTACCTACCAGGAAGAGGAACTAGTTTGATAAATTTTGTAGGAATAATTCTTAGCAGTTGAAGTTGGCAAAGGCCATTGCTTTTTTTTTTTGCCATTCTTATTGACAAAGATATTAACATTTGGAAGTGAAAATATTTTTAGATGGCTAATGCTAACAAGAAAAACTTAATTCAGAGGAACACGGTAATAATAATACCTGAATGTAAACATGATCTGAATCGGAAGCATGATCCCTAAATGCATTACTTTATTCAATAAGCTTCAGTTCTCTATAAGGAAACAACCTCCACTTGCACATTTAGTTACTGTTTATAGAAAGGTGTCATGGCTTAGCAAAATTAGAAATAGACTAAGTGCAGAGATATTTATAGGTCATGTTTTTGACTCAGGTCTAACACACTCTGAAACCCTGTATTTTTCGTGACACCTCTCTGCCATTTTAAGTATAGAATCATCACATTTTAGAGCATCTGGTTTAATATTTGTCAATAACAGTTTGCAGTGAAACCTACAAAATCCCGGAATAATGTAGTACAACACCCTATGTTTGTAAATGAGGAAACTGAGGCCCGATGGATTTTAGTAACGTTTTGTACATGGCAGTTAAGTCACAGAACAGGGCGGGACTTAGCTGTCTAGTACAGTGTGTGCTGTCATTGTTCTGTTAATGGCAAAGTCTTCACCTCATAAGTGTACCCTCTCAAAAATGGGGTGAAGACTACGTAAGTAATGCTGTGACATTGATGCTTAGAATGCATTGATGCTTAGAATGCATTGATGCTTGGAATGCATTGATGCTTGGAATGCATTGATGCTTGGAAAAGTAGACAGGAGACTTTTATTGATGGTGTTATGTTATATGAATATATTTAGAAGATGTGTCCAAATTTAAGCACCATCAAGCAGTTGATACAGACCCCAGGAGAAGCCTGTCACACCTTGACAAATTTGCCAGTTTTCCAAGCCCTTGGGAAAAAGCATCAAGTAAAGCTTTGAAACAAAGGCCTATTGGATACACGGCCTAAGTCCTAGGGTTTTGTGTTTCCTTTTCCTGATAGAAACATGAGTTCAGCTGGCCCCGATGGGAGGAAGGTGATGAGAAGCTGTGATGGACTCATTGACTCACTGGTCCACTATGTCCGAGGAACCATTGCAGATTACCAGCCAGATGACAAGGTGATGCAAGAGTTAAATATTTTGCATGGTGAATTATTTTATCTTACTATGATTCTTCAGAGTGTTCTTAAAGTAGCTGTTTGAGTTTAGCTTTATTCATTAACTCATTTACTGAGCTTAAGATTCCCCATACATGCTTAGGAATAGTGAAATCTATTCAGTCCCATTTTTCTACTTTCCAGACCTAAATTTCCAACTATTTGTGTAACAACTCTATGTAGATATTTGAAAGGAATCTGGGTGCTACATGATTAGCAGTAAACTTAAATTCATCTTTTGCTTCATCCCCAAACTTGCTCCTTCTCTTTGCAGTCTTTGTTAATAATTACCACCACCCACCAAATAAAAATAGAAATTTGATAATCTCGGGCTACCTCCTCTCACATCCCACATCTACTGAGCCACAGATCATGTCCATTTTACCTCTGAAATACCCTTTGGTTTGTCCACTCCTCTCTAATGCTGCCTCTGTGGTCCTAGTTTGTGCAACTTGCATACTGATTATTGCAATCGGCTCCTGAGTAGTCCCTACAAACAACGTCACTTCCTGTTTTCCAACTCTACATGGCTACTAAGTTATGTACTTAAAATACAGAATCATTCCGAACACACTCTTTAAAAAGTAAACTAGAAAGCCTCTCCAATGTTTTAAGAAATTCAGCCTTTATGCCCTGGCTGGTGTGGCTTAGCAGATAGAGTGCCAGCCTGCAAACCAAAGGGTCGCCAGTTCGATTCCCAGTCAGAGCACATGCCTGGGTTGCAGGCCAGGTCCCCAGTTGGGAGCATGTGAGAGGCAACCAATCGCTGTATCTCTCACACATCTATATTTCTCTCCCTCTTTTTCTCCCTTCCTTCCCCTCTTTCTAAAAATAACTAAATAAAATCTTTAAAAAAAAAAAAGAAATTCAGCTCCTACTCCTTAGCATTGTGCTCATGAGCATTTATGATCCAGCCTTAGCCTTTCTAGCCATGCTCCTTCCACTCCCCAGGCTCTCTGCAGTCTAAGCACCCAGTACACCCTATAATAATAAGTCCTGTGGTACCACACTTGCAAAGGGAATCTCTATGTATATGATCAATATTCATGCCTTGTTTTCTCAGGCCACAGAGAACTGTGTGTGTATTCTTCATAACCTCTCCTACCAGCTGGAGGCAGAGCTCCCAGAGAAATATTCCCAGAATGCCTATATTCAAAACCGGAATATCCAGACTGACAACAACAAAAGTATTGGGTGTTTTGGCAATCGAAGCAGGAAAGTTAAAGAGGTATCTTGGGAGGGTTTTGAAAGAAAAGGTGTTCGTGTGTGCATGTTTCTGAGTACTTAGTATACATGGGTGGGCAAAAGTAGATCTACAGTTGTGAGTACATGAAGCACGGGGTTTATTCTTGTATTATTTTTTAGTTATTGTACTATTTTCTATACAAACAACTGTAAACCTACTTTTGCCCACTCCGTGTGTCAGGCATTATGTTGAGTTATTTTAATCTCTACATTAATGCTACCAGGTGTATACTGGTAATATTCTCATTTACTGAAGAGGAAACAGGTACAGTAAGGTTAATCACTTTTCCCAGAATAACTCAGCAAATCAGTAGAAGGGATGGGATTCAGTTCCAGGCAGCCCGGCCCGGATTTGTACTGTTAGCCATTAAACTGTACTGCTTTGTTCCCTGTAGACTAGGAAATAGGGTTAATGCCACATGGCCAGTGGCGCATAAATTGTTTCAACGTTGAAAACAGCCCTGATATTCACATTTGGACATTCTAAAAACAAGCTTTGGACATCCTAAAGGCAAAACCCATAGGAAGGAATACTGTCCATACTGGCATTTCATGAAAACTGGAAGAATGTGGCCTCTCCTACTCCTCGGAGTAGCGTGGTGTTTGTGAACTTGGAGAAGAACTGGTAAATTTGGAATCCTGGTGTGATCCCAGACCACTTCACTAAACTCTGAGGGAGGACGCCAGTTTTTCTTATCTTCCGAGTGTTTGTGCCTAATTTAGCTTGTAGTCGAACAGCAGCCTGAACACTATTCTAGGACAGCCTGTGCTCTGTTCGCTGAGTTCTTTCTCACTGTGAAACGTACCGGCGGGGGTATGGGATGTTGCTAGGGAGAAATCATCATCATGGGCTAAAAGTTTTGTTATTGGAGATCATACATATTTGCCTTTTAATTTCTGTTTTCAGGGGCTTCTTATTAAACAAATTATTAGTCTCTCTAGACTAGACAGTAATTCTGGTTTGGGTGTGGAATTGCAGAAATCACTTGGAGGCATTAATTCTCGATTTCTTCATGTGTGTGGTTAGCAATACCAGGACATGCCTATGCCCGAGGAAAAGAGCAACCCCAAGGGCGTGGAGTGGCTGTGGCACTCCATTGTGATACGGATGTATCTCTCTTTGATCGCCAAAAGTGTCCGCAGCTACACCCAGGAAGCCTCTCTGGGAGCTCTCCAGAATCTCACGGCAGGAAATGGGCCAGTGAGTATCAAGCCTATTTTTCTACTTTTTAAAGTAATGACATTATAGACGTACCTAACGTGTGGTGTAGAGATGAGACAGTGAGGTAAGAACAAACGTTTTTTCACTTGAGTTAAGAGAGTTCTCAGGAATTGCCAGAGAGTTGCAGGGTTCCAGAACTTACAGCCTCACCTTCTGCCAAGCCAAGTCACTGCGAGTGAAAGACTCACAGATACTGATTTGAGTCAGAGCTCCATCAGAATCCTACCTAAATTGGCTTAGGTTAAAAAAAAAAAGGAATTCCTTGGCTTATGTAACTGAAAAGTCCAGGGTGGGTCTCCCCGCGGTCTGGTGGGACGTAGGTGTCCCAGCAGTTGTGATCATGACTCTCTCCGGGCTCTGTTTTTCTCTGTTGGTTTTGTTCTTAATGGGCCTCTTCATGTCGTAGCAACCATAGCCACTGACGATTGCAGGCTTACGTTTTATCCAGCCCAATGTTCCCACACGAAAGGAAATTACTTTTCCCCAGTTGCTCTATTAATAACTCAGAGACTTAGTCGTCCTTACCTGTTTCTGAACCAGTACCTATGGCCCGGAGCCTGAGATGTTCTGATTGGCCAGGTCTGGGGAATGTGCCCACTTGTGAATTTCAGAGGCATGGGTTCCATCAGGAGAGGGTCAGTGCCACTCCTACTGCTGAAATGGACTGAAATGGTAAAGGAGTAAGTAGCACCGTAATGGAAAAGCAGCGTATTACTGCCAAAAGGAACAATGAGTGCTGGGCAGGCAAACACAGCAGATGTCCACTGCAGGACAGAGTTGGAAGGGACATCTGTGCTTTTGTGTCCAAGAACTTCCAACTACACAATCAAGAGCTGCTTCTCACTTACTTTATATTAGCAAAATCAAAATGTAAAAAACAGTTGAAGCTTAGTCCCTTCCCCATATATTTTGCATCTTGCTACACATAGTTAGGGAATCTATAAATATTTAACTGTTTGAGCTAAACTTATATTCATTGCCTTAATCATAAAATGATTAGAATACATTCCACCAAAATAGTTCATTGTATGGCCAGTGTCCAAGTATGCATCCCATAGGGAAAAGCACTCTTGTAGATAACAAAAAATATTATTTTTTCTTTATTTGAGAAACCATATTCATTCTTTAATGTGTTTACACAGAAGCATGCTCTGTTTTGAATAATATTGTAAAGTACTAAAACCAACATTTATCTTTCACTGTGGTTAAGAATACAAACTTTTAATGTTTGATTTTCTGCAAAATGTACTTTTGCACAAACAGAAATGGGAAACTACCAGACAGACCTGAATGATGCAGGGACATTAATTTATCATCTTACCTTCTCATTTTCCCATGCTCAGTTTCCCACAACCATTTCTGTCACTTTCCCAAACCACAGAGGCCCTCTTATTACCAGCCAATTTACAAGAAAACGTCAGAAATTAAATTGTGCTCTTTGTGTGTGTTTAAGCTTGTTATGCACTGAGTATGGCTCCAGGAGCAAACCCTCTAAGCTGGGATTTTAGCCTCCCGCATTCCAAGATCTCTCATGGAATCCAAGCCATGGAGATATCTTCATAACTGCCCTGATTGATCTAATTGTGTCACAACATTTCAAGTCGTCCCTAACCTTAGAGCAGTCCAGTCCCCTGAAAGGAGGCCCGCATTACGCGGGTATCCATCCATAACCAAGGTTGTAGAATTGAACTTGCCTGGAGATTTATAGGAGAAATCATTAGCAACATGGGACAGTGTTATAAGGACCTTTTTTTCTTATAAGTTGAAGTGATTCTTATTAAAAACTTGACTTCTAAGAGTAGCTTTTCTAATTATTACTTTTCCTAATGTTATGCTTAGGTGGTATAATAAAAAATATAATTGGTTTCATGATTTCTACAAGGAATCATTGAATAGAAAAACACAAAAAGCAGGCCCTTCGCTTAGTTCCAGAAACTCTCCAGTCCGTAAATATCCAGTCCATAACCCTTGTGTTCATAACTGAGACAGTGCTGAGCCATAATGGCCATGTGCCTCAAATGGCAAAGGTCCCCAAACTGAAATGAGTAACTTCCTAAAAGATAGATTATAGAATTGAAGTATAAAATTGTGACATAATTTCTCGCCAGTAAAACTACCTTAATATAAACTGTATTAGTTCAAGACTGACAGCTGCTAGAGGAGAAGGGAGGGAGGAATGATGGAAAGAAGGGGAAGGGAATAGTAAAAGAACGTGAATGAGTGACCCACAGACATGGACAACGGTGTGGGGATTGACTGTGGGAGTGGGGGGTGGGCTGGGCGGAGGGGGACAAAGGGAAAAATTAGGACAACTATAATAGAATAAACAGTAAGTAAGTAAATAAATAAATAAATAAACTTTATTAGTTCAGATATAATGGTCATTCCAGTAATAAATAAGGAAAGGGGATGGATCCATAAATGTACCATTTAGCAAACTAACTACAATATAAAGTATAAATTTGTAAGTCCAGCATTAATTATAGTATAAATTAAAAGTACAATATAAATTTAAACATTAAGGTGGAAGCTGTTAGTTATAAGACAAATTTGAGACCTAGGGATGTGATCACAGCAGGGTGGCGACAGTTAACAACACTGTACTGTGCACAGGAAAGTTGCCAGGAGTGTAGATCTTAAAACTTCTCATTGCAAGAAGGAAAAAAATTATAACTGTGTGTGGTGATGGATGTTAACTAAATTTATTGTGGTGATCATTTCATAATATATACATATATCAGATCATCACATTGTATACTAAAACACAATATTATATGTCAGTTATATCTCAATAAAATAAATAAATCATGGACTAAACATCACATTGTAAAGTCATTGAAATAAACAGTTTTTAAGTTTTTAAAATACTTTAAAACCACTTAATTTGATATCTGTTGGAAAAAACACAGCGTGTCCCCTACCATACCACACCTTACCCCAAAATCAGTTCCAACAGCACTTAAAACGTGAAAGATAGAACAATGAGGCTTCTAAATGATAACATGGAAAAATATCTTCATGACTTGGAATAGGGAAAAATTTCTTAAAAGTGGACACAAAAAAGCAACTAGCCATAAAATAATTTTTTTTGTAAATTGACTACATCAAAACTAATAACTTATGCCATTATGCTAAGAAAAGACATGGTTCAGACAGTAAAAAGGCAAACCACAGAGCAGGAAAAGATTTTTGTGACATTTGTAAGCTAAAAAAGGTGGTATCAAGAAAATATTAAACTCATCAAGTTAACAATAAAAAGATAGAAAATGCAGTAGGAAAATGGACAAGAGACATAGCAAGAACCTCACAAAAGATAGTAAAGAACTGGCTAGTAATCATTTGAAAAGTGTTCAACCTTGTTAGTAATCAGGACAATATGAACTAGAAGTGCCATTTGCAGATGATTTCACATATTCTCTAAGGCTGAA
>VMDR010036266.1:0-10539 GCA_007922815.1 Macrotus californicus | reverse complement strand
CACCAACAGTTAATATATGTGTATACACACATGCACACTTGTGTGTACAGTAAAATGAATTACATATATGTGTGTTTTTTTACTAAATGAATTTTGACAACTGGCATAAAGGTAATACTATTCACCTTTATTCAGGATAAGTGATAAATACCGGAGTATCTTTTAGTATTCATTTTATGAATGTAATTGAGACCTTCAGATGTTAACATGTATCCCACAAGAATTATTATGTTTTTATGGAAAAGTGGTAGGGATATCTAACAATAATTCTTTTGGACACCATGGAAAATAAACAATAAAAAACCATTATTTTTAAATGCTTCAATAACCATATTTACAAAATAGCTCTAAACTAAGTAATCTTGCCTTAAGTTGAACTTTTCCTTAATTTAATTATTACAGTTTTAGTAAAGCAATACCAAAGAGGACTCATAGACTTTTTTAACTGTGTTTTTCCCATTGCCATTTACCCCCATGCCCTATTCCACCTTCACACACACCTCTCCACAATCACCACACAGCTGTCCCGGTCCACGGATCGCTTCTCTTTTATTCTCTATCCCTCCGTCCTGCCACCCCCACCCCCACACAGAGCCATCAGCCTGCTCTCCATCTATGAGTCTGTCTCTGTGTTCCTTGTTAGTTCAGTTTGTTCATTAGATTCCACATATGAGTGAGATAACACAGTATTTGTCCTTCTCTGACTGGCTTATGTCACTTAGCATAATGTTCTCCAGGTCCATCAATGGTTGTCAGAAAGGGGAAAATTTGCTTCTTTTTTACAGATAAGTAAATCCATTGTGTAGAAGAGGATTTATTGACTTTAAATTCACTCCTAAAATATGAACTTGGATTGTTGTCTGTAAATTGGGAACACGTACTGGCTAATTCATTTAAAAGGTCTATGTGCATATTTTTAGGAAATACAATAATATTGGGTTAGCAAAAAAGACCATATGGTTTTTTACCGTAAAATAAAAGACACACTTTCATTTTCACCAATAACTTTATTGATTTGGCTAACTTGGGTATGTCTGCTATCTCTCTCATGGTATAACATTGATTGTTCTCAATTAATGTCTCGATTTGATCACTATCAACTTCAACTGGTCTACCCAACCCTGGGGCTTTTCCCAGCAAGAAATCTCCAGCACCAAATTTTCCAAACCCTTTTGACACATTCCATCACTCACAGCACCTTCTCTATAACACTGCACAAATCTTTGTTATTTTTATTTTTTTGCGTTTCAGTTGCATTCTTATCTTTCTTGAAATAATACAGCATAATATGCTGAAAATGTTGCTTATTTTCTTCTATTTTCAATTCAAATGGCACACAAAAATTCACCAATTTTGATGTTTTTTTTTTTAATGCACGCGGATGGGACAGCTGTCACAATACAATCTAACCAAATTGTTTCAAATGAGGTTAAAGACAACTAAGAGCTACTAAACAGTCTTATGGAAAAGATCAAAAGAACTTTTGGCCAACCAAATATGACAGTGAGCATCAACATACCCAATGTGTTACAGACAATAAAATCTTATGTTCAGTCAAAATAAATATTAAACAAAATAGATGTTCCTAGTACTTCCCCCCCCCCAAATTCTTTGGGAAATTATGTACTCTCGTATTTTATAATCTGACATTTCTCTAAAATGATCCACATGCTTCATGTCTTTAGAGATAGGAACAGAGCCTTTTTGTTCCATTTTATAAATATGTTCATTCAGAGTTAGTGTAAGGAAGAAAGATAAAGTAATAACATATTATCTAAATTGACCTCTCAATCATATCTGAAAAGGGTCAAGTGCAAAGGTTACAGAAGACCCAGTAATCGATAAGACTCACAAGTTTCCGTAGGGCGTACTGACACAAAGCTTTAATCAAAGTAAAGGGTATAGTATAGCCAGGGAAAGATAGAATGTGCCATTGTGGAGGATCTGGCACTTCCAGGTGCAGCCCCAAGTTCATTTCTCAGTTACAGAGGAGGTTCTTTGTCTTCACATCATAAACCAACAACACACATATCTTGTTTTTGGGTTGCCACTCAAAATTTTATATCAGGATTTTTTTACACACTTCTGGTTATGTGGTTAAAGGCAGGCCATATAGGTTGAACTAGATTGAACCCAATATAAACCATCAATGTATCCCAAAACAATGGAGACCATTTGGCACTGGGTGCCAGTAGGGGAGTTTCACATTATAAGCTGTGCTTTATGAATAACTAACTATCTCATTCTTATCATGGCACAATGTCAGTACCAGGCTTCCAGACATTCATGGAGATGAACACAGAGCTGATCAACTGCAGATCTTATACACCACTGGTAGTCTATTTCATTGAAAAGAAGCAGAAAGGCAGAGGCAATAATCAGCTTTCCCAAGTTCATTGTTGAGAGAGCTGGAATTATGACAGATATTTAACACTGAATCTTCTAATGGAATACAAACATCTTAGGAAAAAACATCTGATGTTTTACATTTAATTAGCATTAAATAGCCAATATATTCACCGTTGTTTTGGGCAGAATGAGAAACATTTGCAAAGACAGCGAGGCCCTTTGCGCTTTTTCCATTCTTTCTGAGAGCACTGAGATCACATAGAAATCTCAGACAAGGACAAAGAAGATGAAAGAACAAAGAAGAAGAGAAGGAGAGGAGAGAAGAAGAGGAGAAAAAAGAGAAAGGCAGAGAGGGAGAGGCAGAAGAAACTAATTTATGCAAACTGTAAATGCCCAATAAAAGGTGTGTCTTTTAGCAATCTCCTCAAGTGCATTCATGCAAAATGGGAAAGAAACTCATAAATTCCAGGAGTCACTTACTAATGATTTACTATTGATAGAATATTAGTTACCATAAGAACATAAGGATAGTTTTCACTGGGGCTACAACAATAGTGAGAATTTCAATTTACGATGGCATCCAACTTAGCCTGCGTAGTTTATAGCCTGAGGGGATAGTGCATATACAGGTACTTAGTAAATTTAGTGCATAGACAATACGTGCTGGTGGGTGGTCCGCACATTTTGGAACTCACTGGCCTAATTGGATTCTTATTCTTATAAAAGGTTAAAAAAATCACAGGCAAAATCATTGTATTGTGGAAGCTGATTGTAAATGAATAATCTCTGTAGCAATGGGTTAAGCCAGGTAGAGGAAATACCTTTCCAGACCCTGCCCTTCTCACTTCATTTTTCAGTGCCTTATTCCAAACAATGCCATGTGCTTCCAACAAAGCCATTTGTTCCTTGCTTTTAAAAACTGGAGGCCTTATTTGGTTTTGATCTCAGCTTCACAGAAAAAGAAATGCACTGACTATGGGAGGTTTTCTGGGTCATTGGACTCCTTTGTGTTCTTTGAACAAAAACTGGAAAGAAAATATATTTTCACTCTAGGATGGTTGAAAATGTAACTGGTGATATAAAAAGTTGCCTTTTACTTTTTCGCTTTTGTCAGTTGAATTAAAATATCCTCCTAATTTTAAGATGCCCACATCATCGCACAACAGTATTGCAGGGATGTGACCATTTACCGTATTTTGCCATGTATAATGTGTACATGTTTACCCAAATTTTTGAGGGAAAAGTAAGGATGCATATTATACATGGGTGGTACTAATTCCATATCTATATAAATGTTTTGAATTCTTTTATTTTAGCTTATGTGTTAAAAGTGTAACTCTGGAAAGCAATAATGATATCTAGGGTAGATAATACCCTAGGATACCCTAGGATATAATAATAATAATAATAATAAAATAATACCCTAGGATATAATAACCATTTTTTTCTAAATATAAATACATAAAAATTGAATTAAAAAGTTAAAACGAAAGATTATTTTTCTGAAAATTTGGGCCAAAAATGTGGGTGTGCATTACACATGGGAGTGCATTATACACTATACAGGGCAAAATAGGGTACATTTGTTCTGGAGATGGCCTGGCCTGACAAGCTTCTCATCTCGTGATTTTAACGCAGGTTGGAATAATTGGATAGAGTATAACTCTTAATTGAAAGTATCTCATTATAGATCAGAGGTAGCTTTCACATTTTTTGTTCAGTACAGACATCTTCCTCAAATCCCTGTCTCGAAGATACAATTCAAAGTATGAAAAGTAATTAGAAATGTGGCATTCTAAAGTAGATATTTATTGCAATGCTACTTCTCTTTCTCTGGGCTAAGAGGCCAGTTTCCTAATTCCTCTGAGTTTTGAGTGTTTACCATTTCTTTTGTTTCTCAGTTTCTGTTATTAGTTCTCACCACTGAGAAGGGAAAAACATCAAATTTATTTCCCACTCACCTGGGCATTGTACATCTTGAGGAAAGAACCCCAATTTATTTTAGCTAACTCACAGAGGAGTGACTTCACAATATCTATTCCTGCTGGTAGTAAGTTTTAATAGATGCTTCTTTGTATTTAAGGCATTCATGAGTGCATCTGCCTGAATTCAGGTGCCAAGAAGCTGCAGAGCATCAGGAGTGATAGATGTCAGGAAAAGAGGGCCTAGTGGGATTCCCAATAAATATTAATCCTTCCTTCCCTTACTTACCAAGACATCTGAAGGTAGCAAGGGGATATCATCTGATACTAATTCCCTTTTTTTCATTTATCCACTCAACAAATACTTATCTAGTGCTTATGTTGTGGTAGATACTGTTATATATAAGTACTGCATATACAGTATCCTCATGGAGGTCATATTTTAGTGGTAGGAGACAGGCATTCAATTAAAAATGAATGTATAAATGAAAGTTATGTTAATCACTGTGAAGTATAGAACAGAAGTAGGAAAAACTGAGAGAGAGGATTTTTACTTATTGATCAGGAAAGGCATTTTCGAGAAGGTTATGATTAATCAAATATCTGGTCAGTGGGAACAAAGATTTGTGTTTTGAGGGGAGAAAAACATTCAAACAGAGGAAGCCAGATGAAGAGTTTGCTTGGCTCCAAGCTTAAACTTTCCTGGTGTTGCTCTGCCTGAATCAGCAATCGCACAGAAAGCTATGAAGCTTGACAAAGTTGTTTACAAATGACAAGAGTTTTACATTTTTCTCCATTTTTCTACTTTTCTTTTTTAAAATGTATTCATATTACATTTATTAGGGTGACTGGTTAACAACATTATATAGATTTTAAGTGTACAATTGTATAATGTAGCATCTATATATTACATTGTGTGCTTATTACCCAGAGTCAAATCGCCTTCTGTCACCATATATTTGATCCCCCTTTACCCCTTACTACCCTTTACCCCCTCCCTCTGCTAACCACCCTACTGTTGGCTGTGTCTATGAGGTTTTATGTTTATTTGCTCATTTGTTGTTTTTGATTTTAAATCCCATATATGAAGCTATGGTTCTTAACTTTTTCTGACTTATTTTGCTTAGCATGATGTTCTCAAGCTCCATTTGTGTTGTCAGAAATGACAATATTTCATCTACATTCATTGCAGCATTATTTACAGTGGCCAGGACATGGAAACAACTGAAGTGTCCTTCAAAGGATGTTTGAATAAAGAAGATGTGGTACATATATACAAGGGAATACTACTAAGCCATAGGAAAAGATGAACTACATTTTCCCCCACTTTTAGTCTTTAAAACTATCTGAAAAAAGCAAAATTTATGTGTGTGTGTGTGTGTGTGTGTGTGTACACACACACACACACACACACACACACATCCTTACCCGAGGACATGCTTATTGATTTTAGAGAAAGAAGCATTGAGGAACATTGCTCAGTTGCTTCTCGCACGCTCCCCAACTAGGGATTGAACCCACAACCCAGGCATGTGCCCTGACCAGGAATCGAAACCACGACCTTTTGATCCATGGAATGACACTCCAACCAACTGAGCCACACTGGCCAGGGCACAAAATTGTATTTTAAAACTATTGGTATAGTTAAGCAATTCAAATCTTCAAAAAAGTAAACAGAATATGCCAAATATCCACCTAGGTTTAATCTTAAATTTTTGCCATGCTTCACAAAATTATTTTAAGGAAGTAAAGCATCAGAGAGACATGAAGACATTTGTGTACCTGCATTTGTTTAGGGTTTATTGCTGCAAGTAATATTAAATAATGTGAGGACCACATAGCTAGATCATGCTAGCACCAAGAATGTGAATGTGATTCCTAGAATTCACTAAATCCATCAGTGAGTAGAAACAACACACCCAAAGGTAGCACAAAGAGAGTCCCCACAGTGAAAAAGACCAAGCAACTAGGGAGGGGACACTCTACAAAAGAGCCTCGTATTGTTAGGTACTTAAAATGTATACAGGTGATCTACAAAGGCATAGATTTAGCAAGGAGTAACTGAAGACACAGGTTGCCATGTTCTTTGATGATAGGATAAGATGCAAACACACAATGAATATCCTCATCCAAAAAATGATGCTCAGGCAGTACACAGTACAGAAGACCACGGAGAACCACCCACTAGGAGACACATCCTGTGATCACCTACACGAGTGAAAGGGATTGAGTACATGAAAGGGATTGAGTTGATCAGGGGATTATAAATTTCTTCCAATTAAGAGAAGGAGGGGCATACTTGGCCAACAATATGCAGTGTCAGTGTTAGCTGCCGTAGCATGTAGTAGGTGGGCAGAATGCAAAGGATGGCAATCCTTTCGTTATCTCAGGGCACAGACATAGATCAGGAGATATATTCAATTATGGGAACAGCAAGGAGCCCATAATCCCTGCATCCTTGAACTCTTTAAAGAGGTAATACGTAATGGTGATTGTGAAGGAAAAGAAAAGAAAAGAGAAGCTGAGGATATACAGACATTCTGAATGTCGATTGTAATGTGGCTCAAATGAAGTGTGTGGTAAATTGCAACAGACATAATCATTAAGCCCAGGTAAATTGTCTGTACAATGACTTGTTCCCAATAGTACCAGTCCTGGTCATACAACCAGTTACAGAGGTTATAAAATTCCTCTTCAACCAGGGATTGGGGAGTCTAAAAATGAAAATACAGAGGAAAATTATAAACAACATTTTCAAATCTCAGGTCAACCAAGAGATGGGAAAAGAAAGATAACACAAGGGTGATTGACAGGGAGAGAAGCTTCACAGATGTGTCTTCCTTCTCACAGGACAACTGCACAAATCTCAGCTACGTCACATTTACATCAATGCTTGCCAACAGATGACCCTCAAATAAAGAATTGTACCGCCAATCTTCACAAATCTGATAATCTGAGATAGGGTTTTTGAAAATACATAATTGATTATTTTTAATGCTAAAGTATACTTAATTGGGTAAAGTTAAATAACAAACAAGAGGTCCGCAATTGCTAGAATGAATAAGACAACATAGTGAAGAAAATTGTGGATGGAATGAGACACTTCCCACCATCTCTGGGACCTTATACCGGTCTTCAAACTTACAGCACCCCTGACCCACGGAGGATATGACAATGGCACTTTCTAGGTTCTTTGGAGAATAACAGCTGTAAGCACCAACATAATAACACTTTCCAACTCGACTCAGGTTCTGGCTTTTCTTACATAATTATTTTAAAATCTTTTAACCTATTTTTTAAATCTAAAGTAATAATGTCATTAAAAATTTAAATCTAATTGTTATTAGACTTCCTAGTTGAGATCTCACATTTTCTTCGTGTCTGTATGATCAGAATGCATGGTGAGACAAATAATTACTTTTTTTAAATTTGGAATTGCCTTTGATTTCTTGCCATAATTAGTCTCTAACAGGATTTCACAAATTTTAATGTGCATAAAAATTACTTGGGGATCTTGTTGAAATGCAGATTCTGCTTTAATAAGATCTAAACAAACCAGGTCTGAGATACTGCATTTGCAACAAGCTCCCAGGTACCAGGGCTTAGACTTTACTTTTACCATTATAATTCAAATATCGTTCAGTGGTAGCTTTCATATTAAGTGAATTCAAGCCTGGAGACAATGTCAAAACAAATATGAGATATTATCATAATTTTAAAATAAGCATCATCTCATGCCCTAAAGAAATTGAAGAATTTTTCCCAGTGCTTTTTTTTTTTTGCAGCCATGTTTTTAGATCTGTGGAGGTGTAAATCGGTTATTCTTTGTATGCCATAAACTTGTCTTAAACACTTTGTAATATTTTTTAATTAACACATAGCAAGAAATAGGCCTCTGGAAGTTAAGAATCACAAAACAATAAAAGAAGTAAACCCTTTTGTTGAAAAGCTCCAATTCCCAAGTTAAAGTCTCATTCACAGCCTAATTGTCACCCAATTACAAAAATTAAGATAAGTAGAAACAGCTGGAACAGAAGGCACTGGGAGTGAAGTGTGCCCTCTGTACTCATTTGATGGAGATCATTACCCGACTCTACAAACAGTGTGTGATATTTAATATGATTGGGCTAATTGATATCCAGAAAAGAATGAGCACCTTATGTAAACAAAGGGATTGACCTATTAGCTCTGATTCCTGAAACACTCTGCTACCTGATGTTCCAAATGTAGTTTTGTGATAAACCCAGGAACTGCTGTTCACCCTCTTTCCACATGTGCTCACAGTGTTCCTTTCACCTTTTGTTTAAGGTGTCCTGTCCCGTGAGGGTTACAATCAAAGATGCATTGGTAACAACATTGAGGAGTCCAGTCTTCAATTGTATGTTAAAGAGAAAATAAAGCCTTTGTTTGAATTTTAATTTGGTGATTACATAAATACAGTCTGACAATTCAGGGAACCCTCACACTAAGGAAAATCCCACATTGTCATAGCATGCTATTTAAGAACACAACTATGTGTCAGCGAATTTTTTTTCTTGTTCTTGTATCTATATGAGATGATAGATATTAACTAAATCTACTGTGGTAGATTTAGTTAACAATATATGTAGATCAAACTATCATATTGTACACCTTAAACCTACACAGTGGCATATGTCAGTTATTTCTCAATAAAGCTGGAAAAAAGAACACAAGTTATGCAGTTAAAAGTAATGACTTAAGCTCTCTAAGACTTACTTTCCTCCAGCGCAAATAATGGTAATAGTGCATATCTCACTGGGCTGTCAAGAGGAATAAATGGAATAATTCATGTAAAACAATTGGACTGTGCCTGGCCCGTGTAGCTGCTCAGTGAATGTTAGCATTCTTCATGTACTGGAACCCCACACTTTGACTACTGTGATTCATAACCTCTTTCTTTCAAGATCAATTCCTAGACAAGTTTGATACATTTTCATTTGTAGATTGTCCAATCTGTAGGTACATGACACTTAACCACCCCAGCAGGCCCCATTCACCAGTATACTGCAGAGTTCATGAAAACAAATAAAATATATGACAGGAACAAATTACATTTTTGGTATGTGCATCAGCTTTATGAATTGAAGCTGAAGTATTAATGAAGACAGTTTCAAATCCTCTTGGTGTGTTTTCATTTTAAATGGAAACACAGACATCACGTTTCTTACCTAACATTGTGTTTGGTTATCTACTCCTTCCGCATTTTGAGTGGATAAATTAAGCAAGCTTAATAATGCATAATCTAAGGTCTAAAAACTCCTGTCGCTTTACACACACACACACACACATACACATATACATACACACATCCAAATACATGTATATAGGAAATGTGATCTGAACATTTGGTAAAGTCTGGTAAATGTGAGTTTGGCATACACAATACCAACATAACTCTTCAATTTGATCAAAAGTGGAAAACAGCTCATGATCTCCTGGGAGGTAGGATTGCCTAGTGGAATTAGCCAGTGGTACACTAAGCTCATCTTGTTTGACCTGATAACCCCAGAAATGGAGTCTGCCAGGGTCAGCAGCTTCAAGCACTGCTGTGGTTCTCATTAGGATGATGTAGCCTTTTGGTGGTATAGTTGTTTCAGAGCTGGAGAGAGTTCTCAGATTCTGTAAGAAAATTAACCACCGGCTATATTTTGTAACACCAGAAAAAAATGATGTGTTTTCTGGTACATATGTAATGTGTTATATTCACAGGATAAATGGACTCAAATTCAATTTCTGACATAGCAATCTCAGATCCAGAAAAGTAAAAATAATATATTCATGACTGTGACTAGATGTGCATTGACGGAGCTAAAGGTAAATTTTTTTCCCCTTGTGTTTATGCTTCTAGACAATCTGGCACTTAATTATCATTGGAATTTCTATTTCCAAAATCCCCAGGGATTAAACATATATAGAAATGTTTGGCTATGTAAAAATGACATGGAAGCAATTCTTCATATCTTTCATGACTAATAGAAATACCAAAAAGTGCTTTCTAACTAGCGAAGGCTGACAAGTTCAGATTTATACTCCAGAAGCCTGATTATTTATAGTCCATTTATTTCCATACTAACTATAGAACACTCAATGAAATGTGACTGTTATTTTACAGATTGGTTCTGGAATTAGTTTGCACATGTTTGAACTGTTTTTTCCCCAATAAAATTATTTTTTAAGAATCTAAGAAAATCCTTGAACATACATAGTATTAAATCATAAATAATGGACTTCCGGCCAAGATGGAGGC
>VMDR010036265.1:0-10530 GCA_007922815.1 Macrotus californicus | reverse complement strand
TGAAAGCAAATGCGCTCAATTATTCCATCAATTAATATTTACAAAGTTCCAAATATATGTGAATCACATACTAGTTTCCATGGAGATATGAAAGATAAATTAGACACAATTCCTACCCTCTAGAAACTTCTGACCTAGAGGAAGAAAGAAACTTTACATGAATATATAAAAGATAGCAAGTGATAAATGCCATAACATAGACAGAAACTAACTGCTTGGGGAATCACATTTCTGTAGTATCACTTTAAAACATTGCCAACAGTTGTCATTAATAATGTAAGTACTAAATGCCAAGGCATTTTTAATGACTTCAAGATATGGCATCTTGTAATGGTCATTAATAATAATATTTTCTACTGCTAGAATTTTTCCTACTCAACATCAATTTTCTAGGTATTAGAAGTTTTATTTATTCATTAAACAGTCATATGCAATCATCTGCAAGATTTCCAGACTCACATTGGAACACTTTGTTGCTTTTAGATGCCATTTTCTGAGCTTATAATATATTCATTACACTTCTTTTCAGATAACTTAAAGTGATGTAGTTGATGTAAAAAAAATGTTAAGAAATCCCTAAGTTGTAGTATGCAGGAAAACTGCATAAGAACAGCTTTGTGTATGGCATGAAAACCAAAATGGTGTTCTGTCAGAAAATGCACTACCCAGGGCATTTCCATTCTTCTTCCCGCACTCTGAAGGGACTCAATGACTATAAAATCCTCATCTTTTCAAAGTGTGTGAGGTCTCTGTAGTTTTCAAGCCCAATATCAGCATAATCATTTTGTGTGGTTTTAAATTGTACTTAATATGCTTGTACTGGACTGAAAAAATGTTTCATCTCCTTCACCACTTTTTATGCCAAAAGATAAAACTGCTGGCATGTGGGTCATAAATATTTTATTAGGTTTTATATATGCATTAAACTAGAAAGGTGTCTTATTTTCATAAATTTATTTCAACAATTTAAGTAGTAGTAATAATAAAAATTTACATTTAAATAATGCTTTTCTCCTGGGAACTCTGAGTGTTTTTAAATATCAATTAATGCTGGATGGCAGCCTCATTATTCCCAACTTTTTTTTATTCCATCTTTATAATGTTTTGCTTTGGGTTTTTGTTTCTAGCTGATGTTAATTATCAGGCTGGCTATTATCAGGCCTCACATTTGCCTCCAAAACTGTCCCTTTTTGCGAATTAATTACATAAGAGAATGTTATTGCTCAGTAGAAACTCTATGATTGAAAGTTGTGCTTTGACCAACTATAGATTAAAAGTCATTCCATGGTTTCACTTTCAATCAAAAAATTTTGTTAAAGATTTTATGTATTTAATTTTAGAGAGAGGGGAAGGAAGGGAGAAAGAGAGGGGAAGAAACATCAATGTGTGAGAGATACATTGATCAATTGCCTCTCACATGTTCCCAACTGGGGACCTGGTCCGCAATCCAGGCGTGTGCCCTGACTGGGAATCGAACTGTCAGCCTTTCAGTTTGCAGGCCGGTGCTCAATCCACTGAGCCATACCAGCCAGGGCTGAATCAAAATCTTATCTATACCACCAGATTACATGTTATTAAGAATTGCCAAAAATTATTTTTTATCGTTAACAACTTCTCCTTTCTAGACACAAATCTTTCATATAAAGAAGTTATTTACACACTTAGAAAACCATACCTTTACCTTTTCACGAAGATGGCGCCCAAAGCGAAGAAGGAAGCCCCTGCCCCTCCCAAAGCCAAAGCCAAGGCCAAGGCAAAAGCTTTGAAGGCAAAGAAAACAGTGCTAAAAGGCGTCTACAGCCACAAAAAGAAGAAGATCCGCATGTCACCCACCTTCAGGAGGCCTAAGACACTGCGGCCTGGAAGGCAGCCTAAATATCCTCGGAAGAGCGCCCCCATGAGAAACAAGCTTGACCCCTATGCCGTCATCAAGTTCCCCCTGACTACTGAGTCAGCCATGAAGAAGATAGAAGACAACAATACACTTACTTGTGTTCATTGTGGATGTCAAGGCCAACAAACACCAATCAAACAGGCTGTGAAGGAGCGGTATGACATTGATGTGGCCAAGGTCAACACCCTCATCAGGCCTGATGGGGAGAAGAAGGCATATGTTCGACTGGCTCCAGACTATGATGCTTTGGATGTTGCCAACAAAATTGGGATCATCTAAACTGAGTCCAGCTGGCTAATTCTAAACACAAAAATTTTATACTGTTAAAAACAACAACAACATACCTTTAAAAGTATCATCCTCAGGGTTGTTGACTTTCTCTTCTCTAAAAGTAGAGGTGCTTAACTTGGGATTCATAGACAGGCTTCAAGGATCTGAATTTCTAGAACAAAACACAAGAGAGGTAGGGACAGTGGCTGGTACCAAGCTTTTGAATACGCAATTCCAGGGGCACTTGACTGAATCCAAGATCCAGTTTTGTTTTGCAGATCCAACCTGAGCTCCAGCTCTGAAGCTTCTTTGGGACTGATTGTGAATTCAGAGCTACTTCTTTGACCCTCTTTTGACACTTAAAAAAGAGATTCCGTTGTGCTTAGTTACTTATAGTAAGTTTCTTCTCTTTGAAACAGCTTCCTGAAAATCAGGAAATTTTATTAAAGGCTTCATCTGTTGCCTTCATTCATGACCGTTAGTATTTTAAACAAATGCGGAAGACAGAACAAGCAGCAGACCACTAGTTTTTGACAGTATAGTCACTATATGCACACTTCTGCCAACCCCAAGATGATGAATTGCCGTAACCGCTCTGTCAAGTGCCTGGTGTCTAGAATTTATACCATTGCATATTTCATGAGTTTTATTTTAAAGCCACTATCTCATTTCTGGTTACTCCGGGGAAATCGCAAACCACTGGAAATTTTAGCATGTACCAAAGTCTTGTAATGTACAAATTTTGTTTGAAATGTCAGTCTGGTGTATGTTAAATTCCGTCTATTTAAAACAAGCAGATACATCTTAGCTATTATATGTGTTCATAGACTATTTCAACTATTTTACTAGACTAGGGAATTTTGATGATTGAAATTCTGACAATTCTCACCAGTCATGTGCCACGTGCAGAATATAATAAGGGGCTAGAAGAGATCCACAATGAAGCTGCCAAAAACTGGATGCCAGACATTTCTAAAAACATAGTGTCTAAAGGTCCAAATCATCCTGCCAACTAAGAATTATTTTCCCAACTTGACATGAGTTAAACACAAGTGACTGAGGCTCAGAAAAGTTTGAGAAGGGATTTGAACTTGCTGTAAAACCATGGTTCAAATCTAGGTGCTAATTCCAAAGCCTCCATTCTGCCAACTGCCTTCCTAATTCACTGTCCCTCTGAAAGTTCTGGGTCACTTTCTAAAACTTCAGTTGTGTCTCATTTCTTCTAAGAGTTGTTGAATGAACTCCTTCATAAGAGCTCAATGCCTCAAATGTAATCCGCCTTCCTTAGAGATCTTCTCCCTGAATGTAGTGTAAGAACTAGTTAGGCTTTTTTTTTAGACCGTAGGCCTTGAATGCAAGAACAATGTGAACGACTACACCCCCTTGCTTTGAGATGTTGTTCCCTGGTTGTTACTTGGCCAAAATATAAAACACCTGTTCAGTGCATAACATGTTTGGCTATTTTGAACAAATTAATCAACTGAGTCAGTTTTGTTGTTGTTGCTGTGTTGGCTAGTGTCACATTTTTCAATTTTTTAATTAAATTATTGGGGTGACATTGGTTAATAGAATTATATAGGTTTCAAGTGTACATTTCTGTACACTTGAATAATACAAGATCTGTATATTGCAGAGACAATTTAAAAAGCAAAAACACCCCTGGCTGGTGTGGTTCAGTGGATTGAGCGTCCGCCTGGAAGCCAAAGTGACACCAGTTCAGTTCTCAGTCAGGGCACACACCTGGGTTGCAGGCCAGGTCCCCAGCGAGGGGTGTGTGAGAGGCAACCACACATTGATGTTTTTCTCCCTCTCTCTCTCTCTTTTCCCCTCTCTCTAAAAATAAATAAATATATATTTTTAAATTAAAAACCTATTAAAATGGCTAACATTCAAAAAAGGGATAACAGCAAATGCTAGCAAGAATGTGGAACAATAGGAACCATCATTGGCATGTGCTTTGATCATTCATGGCTTTCCTCGTGGGAATGGGAAGTGGTCAGCCACTCCGGAAGACAGTTTGACAGTTTCTTAGAAAGCTAACATAGTTTGACCATATTATCTAGCAATTGCACTTTTTGTTATTTATCCAAATGAGTTGAAAACATTTCCCAAAAACCTGAACATAAATGTTTATAGAAGCTTTATTCATAATTGCCCCAAACTTGAAGAAACCAAGGTGTTTTTAAAAAATGGTAAATAGATAAACAAACTGTGGTACATTCATACTATGAAATATTATTCAGTGATTAAAAAAATGAGCTAACAAAACACAAGAGACATTGAGTGACATTAAATGAATATTGCTTAGTGAAAGAAACCACTCTGAAAAGGCAATATTCTGTATGATGCCAACTATGTGGGATTTTGGAGAAGGCAAAACTATGGCATATTAAAAAAAAATCAGTGGTTGCGAGGGGTTGGGGAGGGAGAAATGAGAGGGATGAGCAGGTGGAGCACGGGGGAGTTTCAGGGCAGTGAAACTATTCGGTGTGACACGGTCATGGTGAGCACATGAAGTGACTGAAGGAAAACTCTGTTTGCTCTGCCCACAACACTTCAGACATCAAATGTGTTTGTGTTTTTCCCATACCAACCAATTCTCCAGGTTTCCAGACACCAAACGGGTATCCTACAATTCAATTCTGACACTAACTACCCAGAGTTAGTGCGGCTCCCACCATTTAAGGACTCAGTTCCACAGGACTGCCCCCACTGCAGATGCCAATCACAAGTAGTGGGTGGGTCCATAGGTTCACACTTATGCCCGATTTAGCTTTAAATCGGGGTTCCCGTGACCTTATTCTCAGATTTGATAATTTGCTGTAATGACTCATGTAACTCAGGGAAACACATCATAAAAGACATAATAAAAGATACAAACACATAGCCAGATGAAGAGGTATGAAGAAACTTCCTGAGTGCAGGAGCTTCTGTCCCTGTGCAGTTAGAGGGCACGACCCTCCCAGGGCTTATTTGTGTTTACCAACCCAGAAGCTCTCTGAACCCCTTAGTTTAGTGATTTTTATGGAAGCTCCATCACATAATTATGATCAGTTATTAACTTAGTCTCCAGCCCCTCTCCCCTCTCCAGAAGACAGAACATGAGGCTGAGAGTTCTTAATCATGGCTCGGTCTTTCTGGTGACCAGGACCCACCCTGAAGCTATCCCGGAGCCCCCCTAGGCTGGTGTCATTAGAACAAAAGACACTCCCACCACCCAGCAAGTTGCAAGTAATTCAGGAGCTCTGTGTAGGATGCTTTTACCACCCCCATCACTCAGAGAGTAGAACAAAAGTTTTAGGAAGGCTCTGTCAAGAACTGGGGGTCAAAGACTAAGTGTTAGAACAAAGATGGCCCTGGTACCCGTATCACTCAGGAAATTACAAAGATTCTAGGGGCTCTGTGTCAGGAACTGAGAGAAGAGACCAAATCTACATTTCTCACTATGTCACAGGTGGCTATGTGACATTGTACATTCAGCAAAACCCATAGGATGGTACAATTCAAAGATAACCCTAATGCAAACTTTGTTAGTTATAATACACTAATATTTGCTCTCCGTTTGTGACCCATGGGTCACCCTAATGCAAGGGGAAACTGTAAGCAGGGAAGAAAGGGAACTTTCTGTATACCTACTTAATCACCTGTAAATCTAAAACTGCTCTAACAAAGCAAAGTATATTAATTTTTTTAAAAAAAGAAACACTTTTTTAAGTAGTCAGAGGTTGTTCGGCAAACTGCTCAATGAAAAGAGTAATGCAATAGTTAATGAGAGGAACTTAGTACAGAAAGAATCTAATTAAATCACTGTTTAATAATCCATGTTTGATCAGAACTGTCTGCCATGAGACCATATCAAAAGAAGCTATAGTCTCCATGCAATTAGGAGTAGAAGTTGAAAGAAAGTCTACACTGATGTAAACCATGGGTAGATATAGATAAGAAAGATAGTGCTATATACTTTCAAAGTCAAGGACTCCCTCAGGACTTGTTTTATTTGCACAAAACTTGTTCTATCTGAAATTTAATATCTCATCCAGTTTTTGTCCAAATAGTAAAAGCAGATGAGGATGCCCATAGAGAAATAAAGGTAGAAATAATTGTTTATGTCCATCTAAGATGTACTAGCCAGAGTTTTTGCAGAGAGGCTGGCTGCACTATATTTTGTTATTTATGCCTTGTATCCTCTTCATTCTATCCTTCTATGCAAGTTGCTTCCTTGTATCACACTAGTTTTCAAACAGTATTGAGAATCTTTCAGTCTGACCCTTTCTATGACCAGCAGAAGGAGACCAAGGAGCCTAAGGCATTCCCAAATCTGAATTTTTGTGTCTAGAAGTCTTCTTTTGAATTTTAGAGCTAGTAATCATATGTCACTGATAAAAAAATTTAACTATAAAAGTATGCTTTTAATTCTTAGGTGGGTGATAGTGAAGGGTTTAGGATTAGTTCAGTCCCTGTGTCTATGACACATAAAACACAGACTCTATCTAAGGTCAGGACCCAAGTCTTAGGACATCGGTCGTATCCAGGGTTCTTCTCATAAAGCAAGCAACCTTCCGTATGACTCTACCACCGTACCTCTGCGGCCTGGCCTTCCTGTCGGCAAGAGTCCAACCCGGGCTCTACTGTTTTAATAAATGTTTTAAAATTATTATAAAAGTAACATATAATCACTGTAGAAAATTTAGCAAGAGAAGAAGCAAGAGTAGTTGAAAGAAGAGGAAAGAGGGGAGGGAGGGCGGGCTGGGTAGAAGGAGGTATCAAAAAAAAAGAAAAGTCACTTAAAATCTCAGCACTTTAAGTTCAGGAATGTAAGATTTTAGTGTTCACCACCCTGGATATTTGTAATATTCTACACACTCTTGTGACTTGCCTTTTTCTGCTTTACATCTTTCAGTCGGAGATGTATCCAGAGTTGGAAGGTGGCAGGAGCTGTGTAGCTAGTGAATGAGAGTCCAAGTGTGAGAACTAGACGCCTCGCTCACATCCTGGCTCAGCTTCTCAGTAGCTGTGTGATCCTGAGCAGACTGCTCAACCTCTCTGTTATCTCAGTTTCCCATCCATACAAGGGAGACAAAAAAAGTAATGACTGCTTCTTCATAGGGCCCATTGTGAAGATTCAATGGCTTAATAAATTTAAAGCACTTACTACAGTGCCTGGTACAACGTACACTCTATATCAGGGTCAGTAAAAAGCCAAACAGTAAATATTTAAGGCTTTGCAGGGTCATGTGGTTTCTGTTGCAACCCCTCAGTGATGCCTTTGTAGCACAAAAGCAACTGTAAATAAATGAGGTGGCTGGTTCCATTCAACTTTGTGATCATTGAACTTGAATTTTTATATCATTTTCACATGTTATGAAATATTATTTTTCTTTTGATTTTTTAAACCATTAAAAATGTAAACATTTTTTGCTCATGGTCTGTAAAAAAATTGGCAGTAGGCTGGACTTTTGGGCCATAGTTTGCTGACCTTTCTTCTATATAATTAATAGACATTTTTATGTCTATGATCTTTCTATAAATTGTTTTTAATGGTTGCTTATAACAAGATTGTTTGGATAACCTATAATTTACTTAGTTCCCTAATGTTAGAATTTAGATTATTTCCAGTATTCACTATATAAGTCACACTCCAATGAATATCCATGCAAAATCTCTGTGCACATTTATCACTGCGTCTACATCCTAAAGTGTATTTAGTGGTAGCTACCAAATGGCTGGCGAAGCCATTATCAAGAAAGAAATGCTCTGAAGAAATGGCCTTGAAAACTAATTTTATGTAGTTATAGCAAATTTCAAACATGTTAGAGGAACTTTATAAGTATAACATATATTAATATACATGGACCTTCTATGTATTGCATACCATTCTAAGACGCGCGCGCACGCGCGCGCGTGTGTGTGTGATCAGTTAGTCTTCAAAATAACCCTAGGAGGCACAGTTGCAGTCGTCACCACCAGCAGCAGCAGCCCCACAGAACAAAAGAAGAAGAAACTGGGGCATAGAAAAGCTAAGTGACTTCCCCAAGGTCACCCAGGTAGCTGGTAGCAGAGGCAGGATTCAAACCTGGTCCGTCCAGCCTATGATTGAACCCAATGCTGAACTGACCCTTCGTGGGTGAGACTTGGCACTCCTAGGTACACTATAATGCACTGTAGTCTTTTGTATGTTTCGAGCACGTCTGCACACACGAGGGACCTCAGACTCTAATGATAGGCACAAACTTTATCCCATAATGGGAACTTGGGTGGGAACCATGAATGCCCATCTAACCTTCTTTTGCCCTCCAACCCTCCGCTCATGCCAACTCTTCATTAATCTGCCCTGCATGTCTTACCCAAATAGTTGTCCTCTATAAACAGTAAAGATTGATGGGGGCATATTTTCACATCTTCTTTTCCAATTCAAGGCCCCAAATATATCAAAATTACCCGGCAAATTTGGTGGAGCTTTGCTTATAATGAAGGACCCTGCAACGCAATTGGAACGCAAATTTCGGATAAATACTTTCCTTTGAAAACAAAACAGTGGCTCGTGTCAAAAGTCTCTCCCGCGTGGCCCCCGCAGCAGCAGCAGCAGGGCTGGCTTGCTCCTGCCTCGGCGAGTCCCCGAGGGAGGTGTCCTGCTTCGAGGGGGACCAAACCGCCAGCCTCCGCCGCCAAGCTCAGACGCGAGATGCGTGCTCTCCCGGCCCTTCCCTCCTTGTGCCGAGCTGCAGGCGACTGTCCCAGAAAGGAGTTATGCGAGTGGGTCGTTTGACTTTTGAGGGGAAATGCAGATTGCAGCCCTCATTTCTCATCCTGACTTCTCTCCCTGCTGGGGCCCTACTGCTCGAGTTATCCCCCCGGGTCTGAGGGACCGACGCCACTGGTCCCAAGATGCCGCCCGCACCCCCACTCATGCCCAAACAAGGATGGAATCGAGAAGTCGCGAGGAAACGAGGAAAGAAAGAAGCGGGTGTTTCAAAGCGGTCACGGCTGTGCCGACGCGGGGTGCAGTCGGCGGAGCCGGGAGGGGAGTCGGGGTGGAAGCCCCGGGCTCCGCCCGCCGGGGTTCGCGGGGCGCCGGGCGCGTGCGCGGTGAGGCCCCAGCCCTGCACGCCGCGGCCGCGGTGCCTATTTTAGTCAAAGCCGCTGCCTGCGCGGGGACCCGACGCGCCGACGAGCCGCCGGTCTGCCGAGGCTTTGGCAGCGGGCGCCCGCGGGCCGTCGCACCCGCGTCCCCGCGCTCCGCGGGCTGCTGCCCCAAACTTCGGCCCGCGCCGCCCAGGCTCGGGGCCGAGGACGAGCCAGGTAAGGAGCAGGAGGCGCAGCTGCCACCGAGAGCCCGGCTCTTTGCAGCCGCGCGCTCCCGGGGCTAAATCGGGAAGCGAAAGTTGGATCCCTGCTGCGCGGAGAGCAACTTCTCCGTCCCGGGCGGCGGCTGCCCGTTCCCCGCGCCTCGGCCGCCGGCCCCGCCCTCTCCTTGCTGGCCGCGCCCTCTCGGGGTCCCCTGTCCTTGGAGGCGGCTGTCTCCCCGGGTGGGGGCGCGGAGGCCCCAGACCCTCGAGGGTCAGCTTCCGCAGCTCGGGTGTGGGAGCGCCAGCGTCCCCGGCGCTCGGGTCTCATCGGGTGCCCGTTCCCGCGCTTTGCCCAGGGCATGCCCTGGGTGACCTCGGCCTGTCTCTTCCCGCTGGGCTCCCGGGGGCTCGCTGCCCCTGAACCCACTGCGGCTCCTCCTCGCCCCAGGTAGGGCCGCGGGGTCCTGCGCGGGGGCGCTGTGCGGCGGTGTGTGTTGGACACTGCGCTCAGGGCACAGCTCTGGTCGTCCGAGAGCTTCGGGTCAAGGAGAACAGTGGACACTGACCCTCCTTCTTTAAGGACCCAGGTGAGCGGGGCCTTTGGGGGCGGAGACGGCTAGGGAACCCGAGATCCTCGCCACCCCCCCCACCCCCCCGCACTCCAGTTGTCCAGGCAAGTCACAGAAACCGCTTGTTTTTAAGTGAGAAAAGACTCTTATCGATAATGCCCTTTGGGATTCCGAAGATATACAAAGGTTCAGTTATAATTACAGAATGAATTGAATAAGTGTGCTAGCACGACGTCTGCTCACTGCTGTTATCTTTTTTATTTTTGACGTTTGGTCAAAGATTAAGGTTAGTTTCGGCATGTAGCTATGTACCCCTGCAGACACTTATTTGAAAACCCATAGATAAACAGGACTTTACTAAACAGGTAGTTTTAGGAATTAGACTCCGAAAACTAATAGAAGAAGGCAAAGTTTTCTCAATTTAATCAAAATTAATCTGAACGTTTACCAACTTACAGTCTAATCTTCCTCATTAGACCCATTCTTTCTCTGTGTAAGGATTGTTGAGTGT
>VMDR010036264.1:0-10538 GCA_007922815.1 Macrotus californicus | reverse complement strand
TATTAAAAAAAAAAAAAAAGAATGTGGAGCCCTGCTGGGCCCTGTTCAAATTCTGGACCCGCACAATCCAAAAGCCCGATAAATAGCTGTTTATGCCACTGACTTTTTGGGTAATTTGTTATCTAGCCATAGTAACTGGAACACCCAGAAGTACAAAGAAAATAGGAAAGGACACAGCAAAACAAATGGATGAATTAGTAAAAAACATGGGAAACTAAATCTTCAGTGAGTCTGGCGAGAACCAAAAGTCAATCCAATGTACCCTACAAAAGTCCTCAGAAAGGCTCAGTCAGGAGTGGGTACCAGGAACATCTCAAAGTAAGAAGGAAAGCAAATAGTTAAAATAATTACAGGCATATGGCCCTGGCTGGGTAGCTCAGTTGGAATGTCATCATGATACACCAAGGTTACAGGTTCAATCCCCAGTCAGGGCACATATAAAAATCAACTAATGAATGCATAAACAAGTGGAACAACAAATGGATGTTTCTCTCTCTTTCTCCCTCCCTCTCTCTAAAAATCAATAAAAATTAAAAATAAATAAAAGTAATTACAGGTAAACCTCAGAGATATTGCAGGTTCGGTTCCAGACTACTACAATGAAACAAGTATCACAATAAAGCAAGTCACATAAAAGTTTTGGTTTTCCAGTGCATATAGAAGTTATGTTTACACTATATGTAGACACCTTAATTAAAAAATAGTTTGTGCTAAAAAATGCTAACCATCATCTGAGCCTGTTGGGAAAGTGGCACGAATACACCTTAATGCAGGGCTGCCACAAACCTTCAAGTTGTAAAAACTGCAATATCTGCAAAGCACAATAATGCAAAATACAATAAAATGAGCTACGCCTGTGGTAGAATTCCATTTAAGGAGCAGGTCCTCAGATCCCCTCCCCAACTACACACACCCTCCGACTGTCCTTCCCCGACTCTTGCCAAATACAGGTTTTCTCTGTCTAGGGTAAAGAGGATACTGAGCACACCTTTTGGTGGGGGTGCTGTCCTACAGATCTTCCATTTGCCCCTCCAGTTCACCTCCCCCATTCTGCAGCCTGCTGTGTCCTGGGAAGGTGACCTGTGTCGACTACATCAACAGACTCCCCTATTCTCTGGCTTCCAGTTACACTTGGCTACTGGAGAGTATCACCAAGAGATCCCAGGGAAGAAAGAGGGTGGTTAGAAATACTGATTCCCATCCTTTCCTCCCTGTAAGTCCTGGTAGGCTGCCTGCCTCCCTTGACCAAAGGTGTCAGCTCTCATAAGGAGACCCTTTCCATGAGTCCCAGTCTGTCTCTGGCATATGATAATGGTCCTTCCCCTCATCACTAGAAATCTACAGGGTGGCAACTGAAACCTACTGTTACTACCTCTCTAGGTATTATAGGTATTTTGGGTAACTGTGTTATCCCAAAATTCATACAGTGAAGTCCTAACCTTCCCCCAGTAACTCAATGTTTTTGGATACAAGGTCCTTGAAGAGGTCTACAAATTAAATGAGGTTACAGGGTGGGCCCTAACCCAGTCGACTGGCGTCCTTATGAGAAAAGGAGATTAGGACACAGACAGATACAGAGAGACGACCCTGTGAAGCTAGGGAAAGATGGCCATCTACAAGCCAAGCAGAGAGGTCTAAAAGAAGTCAACCCTCTTGCTCTGGCCAGCGTGGCTCGGTTGGTTGGGCATCATCTCGCAGAGCGAGGGTTTGGTTCCCAGTCGGAGCACATGCCTGGGATGCTGGTTCAGTCCCTGTTTGGGATGTATGTGGGAAGCAGCCGATCAGTGTTTCTCTCGCATCGATGTTTCTCTGCCTCTCTTTCTCCCTCCCTTTCCTCTCTCTAAAAATAAATAAAATATATATTTTTTTATTTCAACCCTGTCAATATGTTGATCTCAGACTTCTAGACTCCAGAACTGTGGTAAAATAAATTTTTGTTGTTTAAGCTGCCCAGTTTATGGTACACTGTCATGGCAGCCTGAGCAAACTAATGAAGTACTAAACTATTCTTTGTGGTTTCCTTCACTCTGCTCATTCCTTCATGAACAGGCACTTTATTACACCCTTCAACATATCCAAATAGTTGGCCATTTCAGTCTCTGACTGATACAGTAATAGCATTAAAATGGCCTTAAATGAATCAATGTACACCGGATGCTAAGGCCCCCAGTCCTTTAATCACTATCCCTCAGTCCGCTCCAAGAACACTGACAGCAATTAATCCTCCAACAAGAGACTTGCAGAGCATTCTCTGAGGAATTTAACCATCCAAGAGTTCTTTAAACATATCCAAAGATGTGACATGGAGGGCTCACGCAGAAAGCCCTTCAGTGAAGCTTACCACTCCTAAGCCCCACTCAGAGCCTCCTATCAGCCCTTTAGTCCTTCACTTGTAAATATGAGCAGGCAACCAAGGATTACTGGATACTGAGGAAAGTCCCTAGAAATATATAGACCAAAACAATTTGGAGGAGAAAAGCACCTTGAGGGAAACAGTCTATGCACAAAAAATAAAAAATAAAATACCGAACAACAAAAGAACAAAATAAAACCTTAAAAGTATTATCATTAATATCCCCAGAAAGAAAAGATATTGCATACAGTATAGTCAAGAATATTCAGAAAATGTTTAAAGAATTCTTAAAAATATGGTAGAAGTGAAAACTATACAGAAAGGTTTGAAGTCAAACTTCCCACAAAATAGAATAAAAGTCTTAAGATAGAAAATAGGAGAGAAAAGATAAATTTCAAGGACATGTTCAGGTTCAATGCCAAGCAACAGGAGCTTCAGACAGAAGGAACAGAGAAATGGAAATAAAATTATTAATAAAATCACAAAGAACATGTTTAGCACTGAAGGAAATAAATTTGCACACTTTTCAGTGTGCCAAACGCTCAGCATAACAAGAGAATGTTACTAGGATAGATAGGATTGTAGTTCCCAATCCACTCCACCCCTTTGTCATGTAACAGTGCAATGTTCCCACTCGAGTAGTTGTCATAAATTTTCCTATTCCATTGATCTTGGACTGGTCCTCTGACCTTTGGTCAATGGAAGGTTAGTAGACACTATGCATATTGAATTCGCGTAGGAAGAGGAGACACGTGGAGCAGAGCTGTACTTAAGTCACAGCCTATAGCTTTGACAAAGCTGAGCCCAGCAGAGGACCGGCCTACCCAGAGATCCAAGAACAAGGAAGAAATGCCAGTAAACCATTGGGTTTTAAGGTCATTTGCAGCAAATATCTTTCCTATACTTACTAACACTGAAATTTTAGACATTGGGGCAAAGAGAAGATCCTGTTAAGCATCCAAAGAGGAAGAAAAAAAGACTGGTGTGAAATAACAGGAATATATACATATATATATCTACCTCCAGTTCCTGCTACAGAGATCCTAAATTCCTAATTTCCTAAGTGATAAAGAACATTTGGGACATCTTTTGGTCTAATATTTGGTCTTTGGTTCCAGTTACTGACACAGGGCTCCTAGATCCCTTGGAATTTCCTGGGCCATAGCAGTGTCCTTTGTTCTAAGGTGGTGACTCTGGGTGAGCTCCTGGAAGGGGCTGGTCACCAGAAAGACAAAGCCATGATTAGAAGCTTGGAATTTCCAGCCCCACCCCTCCATTCTCCAGAAGGAGAGAGACTGGAAATGAAGTTTATGTTTGATCATGCCTACATGAGGAAGCCTCCATAAAAATCCCACAGTACAGAGTATGGAGAGCCTCCAAGCTGGTGAACACATGGAGGTGCTGGGAGAGTGGTACACTCAGGGCAAGGAAGCTCCGCACCTCTTCCCACATACCTGGCCCTACGTACCTCTTCCATCTGAATGTTCTTCTGTATCCTTTATCATACCTTTTATAGTAACTTGGTAAGCAGCAAGTGTTCCTGAGACCTCTGAGCCACTCTAGCAAATGAATGCAACTCAAGGAGAGCATTGTGGGAACCTCCAATTTGTAGCCAATTGGTCAAAAGCACAGGTGAGAATCTGGACTTGTAATTGGTATCTGAAGTGAGGTAGGAGCGTGGGACAGAGCCCTTAATCTGGGGGATCTGATGCTTACCTGCAGGTAGGTAGTGCCGGAATTGATTTAAATTCTACAACACCCAGCTGATGTCACAGAATTGCTTATTGGTGTGAGGAAAAATCCACACAGCTGGTGTCTGAAGTGTTGTGAGTATGAGTAGTGTAAGAATAAAGGGAAAACATAGGAGGAAGATTGAGTTTCTTTCTACACAATCTTAGAAAGATTTTTAGAAAGAAGCAGCTGACATGTCTTCAAACTTCTTAACAGTTACAACTGCAGACAAAAAGGCAACAGAGCAACATTTTCAAACTTCTGGAAGAAAAAACAAAGACATTTTTACACATGCAAAACCCCTAAATACTTCCTTCCTGTGCACCCTTCCTCAGAAAGACACGGAAACAACAATAAAAAGCTGTGCAGGAAGGGAAAATGATCACAGGTTAATAAATTGCTCAGCTATGAAGAGTCTTTGCATGGCCTCAACAATCCAAACCGTGACTACTGATCTAACCAAAATTATAATGTGTTAGGAGACCTTTCTTCATGGCTCTCTTGCATTTCTACACATCCTGTGAATGAGGCACTGGCTGCTCTTCATTCTGGACCATCTTTTCAAGGATGCTTGAATAGTGAACAGCCTTGGAAGAGAGAGATGGTATCTCCTTTTGCATAAATCCAGGATGCTTACTAATATAATATAGATAAGGTCTCTCTCTGGAGTAAAGTTTAGCCGTTTATCACCCATCATAAGAGATTCAGGTTCCTAAAGTCAAGGTTCCTCTCCTGCACTGTACGTGCAGGTGTCATCTGGCTTCCTGGCATCACCCTGTGGGATCTGGGCATTGGAGCACCAGTAAAAACTGCTGATACCCTAGCTATCAACGTTGTTATGTGTAACAAACTCTGCTTCCTTCTACTGGCGTCCACAAACCTGTGGCAGGCAAATTTGTTAGCTTGAATGTAGCATAAAATCTTGGGTCCTCCACAGTTTTTGACAAACTGCCTTTCAAAGGTGGGGACATAAGATACACATGAGCAGTGACTGACAAGGAAGGAAAAAGAATGACATCTTCAATTTTGGTAGAGAGAAGTAAATAGATAGTGCCTAAGATAGAAACATCAAAAGCAGCAGTTCAAACATACTCATTTTATTTGAACCCTGGAGGTAAGTACCAAAACACTTAGCCAAAAGGGATAAAAGGAGTTGCCTCTGAGGAAGAAAAATGTGGCAAAGTCCTCGAGGAAAGGGAAAACACCCAGAGGATGAAAGGAAGAGACCAGCTCTTGTTTAAAAAAGTCTGCACTTTTGCACCAACACTGCCAGTGTCTACCTCTACAAAAGGGACTTGGGTTTTCACATCTTCTTGCCCTGCTTCTGGAAAAGCACTCACAGTGAAATAACCAAAATTATTATTATCACCATCACAATAGCTATCAGTCACAAAGTACTTACTGCATCCGGGACACTGCTCTCTGATTTTACATGTATTAACCCTATGTCAGGAAGCTCACGGCATTGTGGAAGTACCTCACCAGCCCTAGACTCCTTGTATATGAGAAAAAATACAAACCTTACTTGGTCAAGCCACACAGTTTTCTATTACATGTAGCAGAATGCGAGTATCTTAAATGATGCAAATAGCTAACATCACTTTTACCACTATATACAAGTTATATATTTGTATTCAAGACACAAGCCCTCTCACCATTTCCCACCCAGGAACACCTGTATGTATCGAAGACATCTGAGTAAGGGGGCACTGAGTGGCTGTGGGAAGCTGTCTATTTGGTGTAAGAATTGAAACAGATTTTTTGACTGGATCAATAACATTCTCCACTAAATGACTGAGTTAATCTTTATCCCAATTTCTGACTTCTATAAAATTATATGCAATAGCACGGCTTTACTTTGAAAGAGTATGCTTCCTTTCTATGAATTTCTACTATTCTCATTTAATCATTATATATATAATCAATGTACTTCTAACAGTAACAAATAATAAAACCATACCATTTCTCATTAACCTTTTATTTTTAACTTAGGTTTACAATAAAGAAATTGAAAAGAAGTATAGATCATTAAAAAAAATACCATAGTTGCCGATTTAAAATTTTAAATGAGGTTCATGTTAAACAAAGCCAAAACACTATATCCTTTAATTGCATCTTTATGTGTATATACAAGAACTGTGTGCAAAGTGCTTTTCAAACTATAAAATAAGACTTTGGAAGAGGATACAAATAGTTAACCTTTAGAGTTAGTAAGTGCCAACTGCTTGTAATGAGTCACAACTGCTTACATTCTTCCTTTTCTTTTTTATTTAACTGCTTACATTCTTAATTTGCATTTTATTTCTTTATATACTAAGAGAAAAGCCACCCTTTTCTAATATTAATTTTTGATATTTTATATTGACAATCTAATTTTTGAAAATAATCCCTGATCCACAGGTCTAAACTCTATTTTTTTCCCTAAATGGAGGAGTTTCTAAAAACCAATTTTAGTAGATCCCTCTAGATAGACACAGTTTAATCAAGATGGGATTTAAAAATGAAAAAGATCAAGTTACATGAAAGAAAAAAATATGGAAAAAACGGTCTTGGGAAAAGCAAATTGTTTCCTAACGTTTTTCTTCAGGCAAATGAAGAACCACCTCCATACGAGACAGATCGGTCTCTCTGCTGTGGCAAACACTCTGAATACATGATGCTAAACCAAATGTCATACAAACCAAAAATACTTAAAACATTCGTTACTAAGCCTTTGAATCAGAGATATCTTTAAAGTACAAGATACACCTAAATGAGCAGGTACACAGGAAAAATAATTCCAAATAAAGTCTTCAAGGATCTAAATTACAGTCTTCTTTTAGTTTAAATGTGAGAGGTGTGGGAAAGAAACTTAAATTTACATTAGTTGGGCATGCCTTATTCAAAAGGAAGCACATATCCCACTAGCTTGCAAACCCTTTTAATATCCCTGTAAAATGGGTATCTCACAAAGATTACACCCCGAAGGGAAGTCTGAGGCACTAAGAGGTTAGGAGTCTGGTCTGTGTAGTTCGCCATTGCAGAAAAGTAATTCTCATGTGTATCCTTTTTGACTTTTGTAAAAACAGTGTAAGTTTTTCATTTTGTATTTCAAAGCACCCGATGAAGCAGAAACAAGATATCCTCAGTTAAAGACAAATGATTACAAAGGGGTACATGTATAGGATTGAATAAAAATCTTATTAATGATCTGCAGGCTCAGAATAAACTTTCAAACCTACTTTAAGCCCATTTTTCACCTTTTCCATCAGCAGGTTATATGTCTAGTCTGTGAATCATTTGTAAAAACTAAGCCTCGGATATAGGGCTTTAGTTTATAATAATGTTGCCTGAACACTAAAGTCAGAGCTGTGAACGCCCAACAAAGACTACAGAAGTCTTCTACCCCATGGCATGGTAACCTAGTGACTAAGGTATAAAGTCAGTTTAACCTCACTAGAAACTCACTCCTGGTTTGCATTCTTTCTCATATTTAATTTAGAAAATGAAAAATACCCAGTTATAAATCTGATTTCATCATCACAACTGTACCTCAGCAGCTTATATTTCTCTATGGGAGATAATCCGGTAAACGTGTTACCAAACAATAATTAATAACTTAATGTCCTTCAAGTTCCAGGGTAAGAGGAATCTATGTATGCTACTTACACCCTATTGAGATTGATTATTCAAGTATCAGTAATATTAGTCCTTAAAATCTTATCATTTGTGTAGTGCAAAATACATATGTATATATATATACACAAACCAAACTATCGGACAACAAAAAGAAATGTAATCATCACAAACTAGGATTTTCCCGTGAGCTCCACAATCCATTTCATTCCAAGGTCATCCAGGCCCAGTGGTCTTCTGGAGTGAAATATCATTTTCTTCAGTTCAGTTTCCTTTAAAAAGAAAGTAAAAACCAATTTCCTATTAATAAAAATGCAACCTGAATGTGAAACACCCCAGGCCAAAGAATTCTCTAACATTATCATAACATTCAAATTCAAAATAATGCCATGAAATTACAAACGATCCTTACGAAATAGTTTTCAATAAACCTTGTATACTCTTCCTCTCATAGCTTCTAAAGTCTCATCCTTTTCTAGTTGGTTAGTATACAATTCAGATTTTTTAAAGCTATTTCATAATTTTATCAGAATGGAGAAACTGTGACACGAAAAATCTTAATAATAACTACAAAAGGTTGATAAATGTACAATCTGGACTTTTTAAAAAAGATTTTATTTATATTTTAGAGAGACGAGAAGGGAGAGAGAAAGAGGGAGAGAATCATCCATGTGTGAGAGAAACATGGATTGGTTGCCTCTCGCACGCCTCCAGCTGGGAACCTGGCCCACAACCCAGGCCTGTGCCCCGACCAGAAATCGAACTAGTGGCCTTTCAGTTTGCAGTCTGGCGCTCAACCCACTCAGCCACACCAGCCAGGGCTAGCTAGACTGTTCATTTAATCAACATATATTATGTATCTGATGGTTTCCAGACACTGTGCATGTACTGGGGATTTAAACATAAATGAGGCAGGTTCTCAGTCCCGAAAAGACCTCTTGGTTTAGTTGAGGGGGTCAGGAAACATAAACCAACAACTCAGATATGCATAATGTGATGGTTTCAATGACAGCAGAGTGAATGAGCTATCAGAGAAGGGTGGGCTTGTCAGCACAAGACACAATAATCATATGTGATCTGAGTTCTGGGAAACGTTCCCCCAGCTGTAAAATTATACCCTCACCTGCCCTCAAGATGCCCAAATGGTTGTCACTGCCTCAGTGCAGATTTATTCCTCTCCTTGTAATTACTCTCATGCAACCCATTTTGCAGGAGCGCTGTTTTAAGTAATGGGATCATTCTTTATCCTGTGTAGAAATATTCTTAAGTACACCTCCTTGGCAGGAGTGACATTTTAAATAATCAAGTCGATTTTCATGTAACTAATGGCTTATACCAGGAGTGTCAAATTCATTTTCACCAGGGGCCACATCAGCCTCGCAGCTGCCTTCAAAGGGCAGAATATAATTTTAGGACTGTATAAATGTAACTACTCCTTAACCGTTAAGCGAGAGCTTGGCGCTGCTGCCCGGTAGAAACAAGGTGCTGGGCCGGATAAAACAAGGTGGAGGGCGGGATTCAGCCCCCACAGGCCTTGTGTTCGCCACCTGTGGCTTACACCATGTGGTCTCATATGTAAAATCTAATGAACAAAGTAAACTGACAAACAGGATAAAAACAGAGGCATGGACACATGGGACAGACTGACAGCTGTCAGAGGGGAGTGGAGAGGGGCAACTGGTTAACAGAAAGTGAAGGGAGTAGCCAAAGAACATATGTGCATGACCCACAGACAGACAATAGTGTGGTGGTGGCCAGAGAGAAGTGGGGCAAACAGAGGTTGGGTGGAGGTGGGCGAAGCAGGGCAAAATGGGGACATCTGTAATAGTGTCAACAATAAAAAAAAAAGTTAAAAAACAAAAGAAAAGAAAAAAGGCCCCTGGAGGAATAAAACTGCAGGTGGTTCTAAGTGCCTGAGTGAGGTTTTAGCAGAAATGTTACTAGAAGGTGCCTGAACAGTAAGCGAAATTTATGAAGAACCGTGTGATGCAGATAACTATGCAAAGTCCTTTGCAGATTTATACAACTTGGGTCTATGAATGCTAATCTTCTACGTTATTCTATTACAATGGGGAACCATTGGGTTGGCCAAAAAGCTCTTTTGTTTTTTTTTTCCATAAGAAGGCTCTAGTAGTGCTTAGTTGTCTTTAACTTAATTTGAAAAAATTCTGTTACATTGTACTGTGACAGCTGTCATATCAGCGTGCATTTTTTAAAAAACTTATCAAAATTGGTGAATTTTTGTGTAGCCATTTTAATATTGAAGATGGAAGAAGATACCCAACATTTTCAGCATATTATGCTTTATTATTTCAAGAAAGGTAAAAACACAACTGAAATGCAAAAAAAGATTTGTGCAGTGTATTGAGAAGGTACTGTAACTAATTGAACATGTCAAAACTGGTTTGTGAAGTTTAGATTTCTCAATGGATTATGCTCTACTGTCAGGTAGACCAGCTGAAGTTGACAGTGATCAAATCAAGACCTTAATTGAGAACAATCGAAGTTGTATCACGCAGAAGAGAACAGACATACTCAAAATATCCAAATCAATAAAGTTATTGGTGCAAATGAAAAATGTGTCTTTTATTTTATGGAAAAAACCATATGGACCTTTTGGCCAACCCAACAGAAAAGACATAAATCGCTATCACTATTTTCAGAACTTTAGAACATTTTTCAGCCTCTTAATATGATCTGTGTCTTGAAATTAAGAGCAAACTGACAGTGACCAGAGGGGAGATGGGGGAGGGTAATGGGGGGAAAGGGGAAAGGGTTTTCAGGAACAACTGTAAAGGGCACATGGACAAAACCAAGTGAGGGTGGAATCAGGGGAGGG
>VMDR010036263.1:0-10538 GCA_007922815.1 Macrotus californicus | reverse complement strand
AGATAACAGAAATAAAAATGAGTGATGAATGAATCTAAATGAAATATATATATACAAGACTTTCCCTGAATTCTTGACTGAATTATACCTTTACAGGCCTTTAAAAGTGAAAAATTATAGCCTATCATTAATGTATGTGCATTTTTGTGTGTATGTGGAAATTTTTATGAATTTTATGAATAAAATCTGATCTTTTATTATTTCAGTTGATATGAGTATACTATTGTAATTTAAATATATCTTGTAAAAGCAAATTTTTAGATCAGAGTTGCAAAGGATAAGTAAAAGAAAATGAAGATCAATTTAAGTGACCAATCCAAGCATAATTCCAAATTTTTACCAAGTTTTAGCTACTCAAATATCTTCCTTTGACCTGAGCCTCTGAACATGGTCAATAGAATGAGTATAAATTGAGATGTTTTTGCAAATATTACCTTATCCCAGAAGCTTTCTCTGATGGCCCTATCCTGCCCTATCAGTTTCTATCTCTTTAGCCTGACGTACCTTTCGTAACACTTCATTTACTTATTACTGCTGGACACAGACTATGCACGCTTGTTTGCGTCACACTGAATCCATCCTCTAGATTCAAGCTTTATCTGTGCAGGGACTTCCTATTGCTCACGGTTACGCTTCAGGTGCCTAGCACAGTGTCTGGCACTCAAAATGTATTGAATGATGTAACAACTGTATACTCTGTTCAGGCAGATGTGTACATATGCTATCATAATTGGATTTGTGTTGTAATGCTCACTACTTCTTAGGTCAAATCATGGGAAATCGACGACTTCTCAAGCTTTGTGTCACCTACAAAAATGGCAGTTTCATGTTGCTTAAAGTAACATTTATGAGACGAGGTGACCTTTAATATGCCTTTTTTATTTTTAATATTTATTTCCTATATTAACCATTTAAATGCCCATTGCCTTTCTAGTGGGAGTTGCTAAATAAATCCTCTCATGTTTACCACTTAACAGTTTCTATGGAGTACATATGTGTCCTTGGGTTTTAAACTAATTTTTTAAAAGGAAATAGCTTCTTAATTTTATTATTTGTAAGAAGTAAAAAAAAAAGGAAAAGTACATGAGAGAATTTTTCAATATCATGCAGTGGAGATGCTATGTGGGCTAAATATTTGACATTGACATTTTTAATGTTTAACATTTTTATTAGGAACCCAAAATATGGTCAATAAAAGGCCTCTGGTTTTAAGAATTTTCAACAATTTAAAAAATATTTTTCATAGTTATCAAACTACAACCCCTAAAATATTATGAAAGAATGTTACCGCTTAAAAAAGACCCTCAAATATTTGATAATTGATAATAATCATTTTGCCCTGTTCAAATCCTCTAGGTAACAATATAAATCCAGAGAAATTCCAAAAAAAATCTACCTCCAAATAAAAAAGTAACTTTAGAATGTATTGCTATCATAGCTCATTTTCTTCATCACCATCAACATGAACTACCTTTTGCTGAATAATTTTAATGTAATTTCACTCTTTCCCCAGCGCTGGAGTTGGAAGAACTGGAGTGTTTATTGCTCTGGACCACTTAACACAACATATAAATGATCATGATTTCGTGGATATCTATGGACTGGTAGCTGAACTGAGAAGTGAGAGAATGTGCATGGTGCAGAACCTGGTAAGATCTGAAACTGTGTGCAGTGCCAGCTCCAGAGTTTCTACATGGGAGGGTCTTAGCGGAAGCAGTCTGGTGGCATGCGGACTTGAAATTGTCTTTGCATAGCAGACACTCTCTTTTCCTACACTGTGAACCCCCTTTGGGGAAGGGGCAGGATTGGGGGTGTCTTTGGGAGGGCAGCTGATGGAGATGATAGGAGAACTAAGGCCCAAGTGCCACAGTCAGCCTTCGACAATGTCACTTGACTGTGCATCGTTATTTCCTTGTACTTACAGGTGTATGGAAAATAGCCCATACAATTGACTTGTTCTTAGCATTTTGTAAGTTTGGAGAGCTTATAAAATGAATCACATCAATCTCTTTTGTAAACATGCTTAAGGTTATAATTGGAGGTAAGTTTAAATTATTGATTGTTTTGGGGTTCTATGTATTTCACTTGTCCATATGTATTCCTATTGCATATTAGTACCAATAATGATTATTATAGTATATGTTAACTAACAAGGAGATATTTGTTTTGCTGTATTGGTTTGGGAGTAAAAAATATTACTATAACATATAGATTTTTCTTCCTTAAAAAATCACATAGTATGATGGTAAGGAGCCTAAAGACCCTCTATGGGGTGTCCAGTGCGTTCCAAGTGCTATACTAGATTCTTTACATGTATTATCCTAATTAATCCTTTATTTGTAAAGTAGGTCCAATAAAACTAACCAACAGACTGGGTATTATTGGCTCTGCTATGCAAATACAGAAGCAGAAGTTCCAAGTTGTTAAGTAATATTCCAAGGTTATACTGTTCATAACTGTCACAGCCAAATGCCAACCCAAGTGTAACTGCAATGTACAAGATGTTCCTGTCTGTATCTTTGGATTGGAATTTTTATGCTATATAAGCAGAGATTTTCTCGCAGTAAATAAACAGACCTGTTGTAACAGTATTTTTCCAAAGTACATCCTAGAAATCATGAATGGCATCACAGTTGTTAAAAGTGTGAGAAAACAGGTTCTTTGCTACAATAAATTTTAGAAAGAAGTTAAACTGGTTTTCTTAGCATCTCGTGGAGCCTCTATACCAATATGCACTGAAAACTACAAATGCAGAATACAACCATTTTCAATTGCACATCCCTTTCTGGAAAAAATGCTTGAGCATTCAACTCCAGCATATATGCATTTATTTTTTTAATGTAGATTGTACAGTAATGTAAATTCTCTTTTTATTGTTGTTCCACTACAATTGTCCCAATTTTCTCCCCATTGCTCTCCCCTGCCCTGCCCACCCCCATACTCCCTCAGTCAGAACATATACAAATTAAGAAATGAAAAAATGTAAGATAGGTAAGTAATATTTTGAAAACCTTGCTAATTGTGATAGCTTTTTGTTATCATTAGGTACTTTTAAAAGACAAAATATATACTTAGCACAGGCTAATTCCATTTTTAAAGTAATTTTAAATACATATTTTAAATTATTTCTAATTTTTTTAAAGTAATCTAGTTAACTATAAGAGGATTATATTAGAAGTATGAGGAATGTCACCCATGCCATTATCTTGTCGTTGACCTGGGCTTGCATGATAAATATTATCCACAATTTCCTTGTGGGAATCTTTTTAAGCCACATCAATTCTCTGATAGTTAGGTGAAACTAGGTAATGTAATCCATGTCCTTTCCTTTATATGCCAAAAGGGAACAAATGAGAGAAGTGTTACTCTTCTCTCGGGATCCTTCAGAAATGGAACACGACTTGTGACCATGGTTGGCTTCCTAGGCATGCAAACCCATGCAGTCGCACACGTCCCCATTCTCAAAAAGGCCTTGCACCTGGTTTAATGTTTACTGTCACTATCTTGAAAATATCTGATAATTTTCTAGGAAAAAAAATACATTTTCATTTTGCAGCAGGCTCTGCAAATTATGTGGCTGAATCTTGTCCAGGGGTCTTATAAGGGCTCCAGGATCAATCCAACTATTAACCATTATTAAAACTCAAATATCTTCTTATTTTAGTTAATAATAAGATAAGTAGAAAGCTGATTTTCCTCTCATGAGCTTTGGTGTACACACGTGCACTGGTGATCAATGCTCTTGACATTGATTGAGATTGGTTGGGTCTCTTGAATAGAATAGAGTGGGGACTGATTGGAATATGATATCCTTCTAGAGGCTAGAGTCAATCTTCACATAATAAAAGTTAAAAAAAATTTGCCATACTCTAAAACTTTGTAGAACTGAATTTTGTAGACAATGTGTTCAAGAATGCCTGTTAAAAATTTCACACAATTTAGTACTCAATATATGCTATAATCATTGTACATTATGCTTGTTTAACCAGCTAGAGCTAAATGCTGCATTTAGGTAAGGGAGTGGAAAGAGCATGAATTTTGGAGTTGGAGAACTAAGTTCAGAATCCAGCCCCACTAATTGCTGGCTCTGTGATTTTGTGTAATTAACTTCTCTGAGCAATTTTTTTTAAAAAAACAGCCATTATGCTTTTCACAAGTTTGCTGTCACTATTAAATAAGAGATAGTATGTACAACGCCAAGCATGCAGTTAGTGCCCAGCATGCAGTAAATGTCTGACAAGATTCTGCTGGGTCCCTCCTTACTGACAAGCTGGTACTCTAAAGTTCTTTCACTCAACTTCATTTCCAGGGGTCTTACTCTTTACTGTCCTTTCTCTGTGATGAAAAAAAAAGAGAAAGAAAGAAAGAAAAATGGAAACTGAGGAAAGACTTCCAGTCAAGATGGTAGCATAGGTAAACACAGCTCACCTCCCCACACAACCATATCAAAATTACAACTAAAACATAGAACAACCATCACTCAGAACCATCAGAAATCAAGTTGAATGGAAGTCTGACAACTACAAAATTAAAGAAACCACATCCATCCAGAATGGTAGGAGGGGTAGAGATATGGAACAGGCTGGTCCCACACCCATGTGTGGTAGATTAAAATTCAGGAGGGATACCTAGAGAGCAAGGAGTCCAAGCTCCACATCAGGACACTCAGCCCAGGGTTCCAGTGCCAGGAAGGTAAGTCCATCATCATAATTTCTGGCTGCCAAAACCAGTAGGCATTAGGTTGGTGGAAAAAACTTCTAGAGTTCCAAGCAGTACCCCTTAAAGAACCCACTCACGGATTTATACAGATTCATTCTCTCTGAGCTCTATCCCCAGGGTAGCAGCTTGAAAAGTACCAGTGGCATACAGGATGAAATGTCTGGCATCAAAGCAGGAGCTAGGGGACAGCTATCTACCAGACAGAAAGGTGGGCAGAGGCCATTGTCCCTTTTCTTTGCCCTCCCTGTACGAAGCCACAGAGCTGGCAGGTGGGTGCCATATCTGAGATTATGTTGACCTGGCTAACATGGTTTGCCATGCCCAGGAGATCGCCTGAGACCCCATCCCAATTTATGGCCCCACTCAAACTGTTAACTGTGATTTTTCCATATGAAG
The DNA here is from genome assembly GCA_007922815.1 of Macrotus californicus. Taxonomy (NCBI): domain Eukaryota; kingdom Metazoa; phylum Chordata; class Mammalia; order Chiroptera; family Phyllostomidae; genus Macrotus; species Macrotus californicus. Next base: position 5,423 of record VMDR010036263.1, on the reverse strand, counting down.
GGCTGATCTTGGCTCATGCTTCACATCTTCCTATATCCTATCAAATAAGCAACAGATGAGGCCTGGCACTAGCAGCAGCCAGCCTGGGTTCACAACTTGGCTTCACCTGGAAATCTGCAAGCCCAGCACAAGTAGCAGCCATATCAAATTTCTCTATAGCTCAGGCAGTGTGGTCCCAGGCGGAACACAGGTGGGGGCTGACCTTGCCCTGCACCACCTGAGAGACCCCAGAGCCTCTGCGCCCAGTGGACAGCTACAGACTACGTCAGAGCACCACCACCCTGCTCCTACACAGCTTTTCCTCCACAGAGGGTGGAGGTTGGTGGTCAGTGGTCACAGCCAGTCCTTGCAACTGGCTGGCCAGGAGAAATCCCTCCCATTGATTTGCCAACAGCAATCAAGGCTTCACTACAAGAGGTGGGTGTACTCAGCCCACAAGAAGGGTGCACCTCAAAATGGGAAACTGCACCACTGAACCCTATAGGACACCTACAACATTAGGCCACACTACCAAAATTGGGAGTCACAGCAGTTCTACCTAATACATAGAAACAAACACAGGGAGGCTGCCAAAAAGAGGAGACAAACAAATATGGCCCAAGTGAAAGAACAGATCAAAACTCCAGAAAAAGAGCTAAATGTAATTGAGATGTGGAGTTCAAAACACTGGTTTATAAGGATGCTTTAGTAATGACCTCAACAGCATAAAAAAGATCTATTCAGAAACCAAGGATACACTAATTGAAATAAAGAACAATTTACAGAGAAACAGCAATACAATGGATGGAGCTGAGAATCAAATCAATGATTTGGAACAGAAGGAAGCAAAAAACAACCAATGAAAAAAGAATTCAGAAGAAAAAGAAATCCAAAAATAAAAATGAGGATAGTATAAGCGGCCTCTGAGACAACTTCAAACATTCCAACATTCGCATCATAGGGGTGCTAGAATGAGAAGAGAAAGAGCAAGAAATTGGAAATCTATTTGAAAAAATAGTGAAAGAAAACTTCCCTAATTTGATGAAGAAAATAGACATGTAAGTCCAGGAAGCACAGAGAGTTCCAAACTCAATGGATGCAAAGAGGCCCACTCTAAGACATCAGAATTAAAATGCCAGAAGTTAAAGATAAAGAGAGAATCTTAAAAACAGCCAGAGAAAAGCAGTTAGTCACCTACATGGGAGTTCCCATGAGACTGTCAGCTGATTTCTCAAAAGAAACTTTGCAGGGTAGAAGGGATTGGCAAGAAAAATCCAAAGTCATGAAAAGCAGGGACCTACAGCCAAGATTGCTCAACCCAGCAAAGCTATCATTTAGAATGGAAGGGCAGATAAAAAGCTTCCCAGACAAGAAAAAACTAGAGGAGTTCATCATCACCAAACCGTTATTATTTGAAATGTTAAAAGGACTTATTTAAGGAAAAGATCAAAACTATGAACAATAAGATGGCAATAAACACATATCTATGAACAATTGAATCAAAAAAACATACTAAGCAAACAAAGAACTGAGACAGAATCATAGATACTGAGAGCATTTTGATGGTTGCCAGATAGGAGGCTGGCTTACAGGAATGGGTGAAGAGCTGAAGGGATGAAGAAGTACAAATAGGTAGTTACAGAATAGCCATGGGGAGGTAAAGTACAGGATAGGTAATGGAGTAGCCAAAGAACTTATATGCATGACCCACGGACATGAACAATGGTGTGAGGATAGCCTGAGAGAGTGTGGGGTGCTGGGTGGAGGGGGCAAAGGGGGAATAATTGGGACAACTATAATAGCATAATCAATAAAATATAATTTAAAAAAATAAAAAGGGAAAATGATCACACCTTGGCTGCAGTCCTTACAAACCAGCACTGCATTACACAAGAGTGGTTTCTTACTTTCTTCTGTTGCACTTGGGAGTGACTCAAGTTTCCGTAAAGAATGCTCATGTCTCAGCACATATTACAGTAGCCTTCAGCAGGGGTGGGGAGATTGGAACCTCAGCAAAGTATTGCCACAAAAAGGAACCATGTAAGAGGGGCATAAGCCTGACCCAGGAGAGAGCTTTATCTTTCACTGTCTACCAAAAAAAAAAATTAATAGAAGCCCCAAGAGATTTGAAAGGACTTTGTGAAAGAATGCTCCGCAGTGATGTAATGTTCCTGAGGTACTATTGCTGCTTCACATAAGGGTTAATCTGGATGAGCCTCTTTCCTGCCCTGGTTCTCCTGGAGGTTTACCGAAGTGAACAAAGTGAAAGAAAAAAAAACTAATATATTTTGAGTGCCTAGTTTTTTGTCAGGCACTTTACATATAGCAAAGTCTTTTAAATCTTACCACATACATACGTTATATGATCCCCGATGATAAAACTCAACATCAAAATGTTTAGTTCTTAAGGACAACACATCTAGGGAAGAAACTGAGAGTGCGCTCTTCACTGTCTCTTTCGCAATAACACACCATGGCAGAGGCATCTTGGAAAATGCAGTACTGCCCTGTGAGCTCAGCCTGCCCTGCTGGTGGAGTTTCCACCCATCATTCTTTCCAGTGGAGGAGATGGACCCAGTCAGAAGCTTCACATATCAAATGTGACTTTAAAATCAAATGTAATTAAAAAAAATACCAGAACTCATAAATCTAACTGATGGTTGTTTTCAAAGAAATTATAGTGTGCCGATATATTTCTAACAATAATGTTATTCATGTGTGATACATGTTCGGAAAGACTCTCTTGGAATTACCTTAAGAAGTAATTTACTAGCAATTTCAATAGAATTTTCATTACTTCATAATCACACTTTCTTCCTTGTCAAAATTGAATTATGTAACTTGATGACCCACCTCACTTACAAAACTTGATCCCTAATGACTTCTGGATGGATGGATGTTCCCCAAATGAAAGCTTTCCTTAAATGGTAAAGATTGGCTAGCTATGAGAATTAAATGAGACTAAGTCAACAATCATTTATTACGCAGCTACGACATGCCAGGCACTGTTACAGGCAAAGGAAATTCAGCAGTTCATATGAGAGTTAGGCCCTCGGAGAATTAACATTCCGCTGATGAGATGTTTGGGGAAACATTTTGTAATCCACAAAGAAATAGATATTCCTGATAATGACCAACAATTTCTGAAGACATTTTCAGCAGGAGGGTTCGTAAAGGTTTTGGTAACAGAGATAGAAATATAACCTCTTAAGATGGTCACTTAGAGGATATTCTACTTAAATTAATTGTCTATTTGTACATTTATATATCTTAAACATTTGGTTATATTCCTTTAATGTCAGGTATGTTTCTTATTTAAAAATGAGGGTGATTTTCTCTGACCATCACCTTAACTACCTTTGGGAGAGTCCACACTCAGAAAGGCTAACAAGCTATTAAATTACATTGAATAAACTTGAAGAACGCAGATGATACTACATTTAGCCCTAACATTAAGACGAAATGTTAGCAGCTCTTATCCAGCACCTGGTTGTTGGGATATTTCAATGGTCACCTGCCTTTTATTTACAAATAGAGACCTCCTTTTTGTTAGATGCTTGATAACAAGTAGGTGAAATATTAGGTGATTAACAGAATTGTGAAACATATTTTAAATATGCTGATGGTGTGGATATGCTCACTTACAGATTTTGAAAGTAAACTTAGCATCTGCATTCCAACAGCCATTCTAACAAGAAAACTATTTATAAGAAAAATGACTTAATTAGACCTAACAGGAAAAAGAAAACTTGTAAACAAATTTAAATAATCTAATTTGCCACTTTTTACAATCATGGCAAAAAAGACATATTAACACTTTGTGTTCAAAGACAAGTATTTTTAAAGAAACTTGAAACTATTAAAAAGCCACAGGAATTTGGAAAACCATATGTTTGAGATGGTAGGAAATCATTTACATACATGGTAAATTATGTGTCCCTGACTTAGCTGTTTAACATTTGCTGAATTCAATATCACTTGTCTCTGTAACAAGCTCACTCTATGAGAAGTGTCTCCACCACACCCATTTATTTACCCACTCTTTCGTTTGTGACTAGGCCCAGTATATCTTTCTACACCAGTGCATTCTGGATCTCTTATCCAGTAAAGGGAGTAGTCAGCCCATCTGTTTTGTGAACTATTCAGCCCTTCAGAAGATGGACTCTTTGGATGCCATGGAAGGTAAATGGAGGCAGTGTGTACCCAGCGTACTGGTTTACCATGTACAATAGGAGTATTAGTTTAATAATAACCATGTGCTGAAAATGTTTTAGAAGCTTGGTTGGTGCACTTACCATTTTTTTAATTTCTGATCCAAGTTAGTGTAATAGATTTTCTATATGAACTGTATTTTTGCCATGACACATTTGAATCTTTTGAATTGTTAACTTCAGATCTCTCTTGTGACATGTTACTTTATGTTATAGGTGATGTTGAGCTTGAGTGGGAAGAAACCACCATGTAAATATTCACACCAAAGATTACAACTGGAAGATATTTTCAAGTCCCAGGGGCCAAAATTACCCCCTCGTTCTTCTGAATTGAGACGTTCAACCTTAAAGAAATCTCTATGTCTCCCTTACTGTGCCTTACTAAATACATTGACATTTTATGAATAGTTCTAATAAATAGCTAATTCAGGATAGTTTCTTTTGTTTTGTACAGAATAAATATTATGCATTTAACATGTTGAAGAAAAGATATCCCAGAGTTTTTGAAGTCTTCCATATTTTTGGAATGAGCCAAATATAAAATTCCTATTATAATAGCAATTATGTTTCAATGTGAATTTCCCTGTGTATTGGATTTAATCCTAACAAAGTTGTAAATGTTGATTCAGTAGTGTTATTTTGGCCTCCAGGGTGTTGACGTTTCTTGTGGGTAACTTCCAGGACTGTCATAATGATCTGGACTTCCATGCACACCGCTGTGTTTTGAATCCTCTGTTTTATGAGTGCTGAGATATCATCTCATGATCTCGAACAGCTGAACAGTAACCCCTGACACTGCAGGGATTACTTAGCTTTTACACAACACACAGTAGCTCTTTGGGGACGCTTAGGGCTATTTAAATTGCATTGTGATCTTTAGTTTGAAAAAACAAAAGAGAAAAATTAAACAGTGCAATTGCTTGTATGACGCTGTAGAGGATTTTTCTAGCCTGTCTACATTTGTACATTTTCAGGCACACGCTGTACCACTGTATTGTATGTTAAATACGTAGTTAAATGTATCAGAATACTTGTCTGTTAGATATATATATTCAACCTAGTAACAGTTTTGAAGGTTTTCTTCAGCAGAAATGTATAAAAAACAATAATAAAAACGTGCAATGTGTTGCAAGCTTGTCAAACTAATGATGTGCTTCTGTGGTGCCAACAGAGATGTCTGAACAGATTACAAAAAAAATGGTCTTTATTCCACAACTTTGCTTATTGAGGAAT
>VMDR010036262.1:0-10539 GCA_007922815.1 Macrotus californicus | reverse complement strand
ACTCAGTAAGAATTTTTGGCCCTAGAATGTGTTTTTTGAAAACTAGAACAACCTAATTCATCTGCCTGTGCCTCATCTTCATAAAATTAGGTCATTAATATCAACATTGCTTGGGGGGTTCCTAATTTATATCTAAGGAGTATGAGAGATTTGGATGAAAATATGACATTTTTAGTTTCACTAATCTCAAACTAAAATGTAGCATTTAGTATTTCCTTTAAATATACATGCAAACAACAAACTACAATAGTATTAGGATACTTGTGACTTTGTTACCAATGGAAGCCACAGATTATTTTCTATTGCAGTTTTTATAAATATCTTTAAATGTCATTACTCTGATAGTCAAACAAAATCATCAATACCATTTTTGTTTTGTTGAATAACCTATATTTTATAATAGTTTTAGAATTTAATACAGAAAAATTAAGTAGGTAGTACAAAATTCCCATAGATCCCATTCCCACTTTCCTCTACTATTAACATCTTACATTAGTATGGTATCTTTGTTACAATTAATTAACTAGTATTGATACATTAATGTTAGCCAAAGTTTGTACTTTATACAGATTTTCTTGGGTTTTACCTAATGTCCTTAATTCTGTTCCAGACTCCCATCCAGGCCACCCCATCACATTTGTCATGCCTTTTAGGTCTCTCTGGACTGGGATAGTTTCTCTGACTTTTCTTGTTTTGATGACCTTGAAAATTTTGAGGGGTGCTGGTCAAGTATTACCTCATTATTGTAATTTCTGTCTGATGTTTTTTGCATGATAAGACTGGGATTATGGTTTATTGGGAGAAAAACCACAGAGGTAAAGCACCATTTTCATAACATCATATCAAAGGTATATAGTATCAACGTGATTTATTACTGTTGACGTTGACCTTGATAATCTGGCTGAAGAGGCATCCCAGATTTCTCCACTGGGAAATTACTCCTCCATCCCTTTGATATGTGCTTGTTGGAAATCACTGTGTGGAGCCCACACCTAAGGAGTAGTGTTAGACCCACCTCCTAGAGGGTGGAGTCTGTACATAAAGTATTTGAAATTCTTCTGCACAGAAGATTTGTCTGCTCTCCCCCCAAATACTGATTTATTCAATTACTTATTTATATCAGTATAGACTCATGGATATCTATTTTACACTCTGGATTTTGATTCAATACTACTTTGTTTTCTTGTTCTAATTGTTTCAGCTTTGGCCATTGGGAGCTGTTTCTGTTGGTTCCTATGGTCCTTTGACATACTCCCTTTGGGGTATGTGTATGAGAACACTTTCTTACTTTCTGGCACTTCAAGACACTCCAGGTTTACCTTGAATTATTTCCTGCTGCAGTCCTAATATCAGCCATTTCTCCAAGGAGCCCCAGTTCTCTTTATTGAAAAATGTAAATAGAAACCAAGATCTGGGATCTAGGTGTGCTGATTGCTAATGGGGTATCATTTGTTTATGCTCACTTAACTGAGAGAGCAAAGAAATATATAGGTATACTAACCCATACATGTAGACACATCTGTAAATGTTTTGATATATATCTGTATTCATATTGAGCTAAATGAGAACATACTGATTTCACCAACTCTAATCCATTAACACATGGGTCATTTTAGCTTCTTCCCCTTGCTTATCTGTAAATTCCTTCTCCAACAGTGAGAGATATGGCTCCCACCGTACATTATCCATTTACTTAATTGTTCAATTCCAGTTCATGTGTATAGTAGTATCAAAATTGTTAACCCAGTCCCCCAAACTCACTGTTTTTATGTAGTTAGTAAAGCCACTGTTACATCTTTTTATTTAATTAGATTAAATATTTCATCTAATTCATTTCATTCCATACATTTATATATCACAAATTTGGTTTTTAAAATACTGTAAAAACTGCATTTTAAATTGGTAATTAGTTTCCTTTTAAATTCTCTATAGTATATTTTATGAATTTAAAAGTGCTATTTTAAGAAGAGTTACATGGGCTTCCCTAGATTATTAAAGGGATGCATAGTTAGTAAAAAAGGTTGAGATCCCAACCATTGTGAGGTTATAATGAGATGATGTGAAATTGCCCTGCTGACATTAGGGGGCACTCACACTTGATAAGTGTTGTCCTTGCCCACGTGGGCAGGCTTTTATCTCCTTTTAAAGTTCTAAGTACCTTGGAAAGAGAACAAGCTAAAAACCTTATGGTTAATAATTTATAATTTAGTTGAAGGATTTGCAAGGGATCAGGTATTGGAGGTAAAGGTTCATATAAAGTTAAGGGGAGAGAGGATGAGAAAGTGAAGGGAACCATAGGACTGAAATGACTCTGAGTTCAGTGCTTTTGTGGTTGAATAGATCTGGGTTGGGATCCTTCCCTTCCCAGACTGAATGTGTCTCATTTTTGAAATAAGGACAACGGCTATTACAAATGTTTGTCCTGAAGAGTGAAAGTAGGTGTTTTAGATTTTTCTTCAATTAGTCTGAGGCAGCCGGGTTTAAGTGTGAAGACTTGGAACAGTCCCAGACATATCTTATTGTCTCTCCTGGTGAAGTTTCTATTCTGTGAGGCCAGACTCACTGGAGGTTTAGACAGTTTCTCGCAGTAATTTAGGCTTCTCCATGTATCAAACTATGCTCGCTGGGGCATTTTGTTCGTGGAAGAGAATTGGTGTTAATGGTGCTAAGAAAAAGACAAAATTAGTGATGTTAAATGGCAGGAATTAACATTTTAGCATCTCTGAGAAAATACAAGATCTGTCTGGAAAAAGTCCAGCCATTGCTAATATAATGAGAACAGTTTGCATGAGATCAGTGTAACCTGGCAGCCAAGGAGAGTTGACTGGAATGTGCATTCATGAACAGTGATGACCACAGTGGGGGTGGTAGATACCATTGAGTAAGCATGTGCACTATGTGGCTGTTGAATTCAAAATGACTGAGTGAGGTAGTTCAGAACTTCTTGTCAAGATGGCAGTATAGGGAGACAAGGATCACCACTTCATACAACTACATCAAAATTACAAATAAATATAGAACAGCCATTACTCAGAACCATCAAAAATCAAGTTGCATGGAAGTCTGACAACTATAGAATTAAAGAAACCACATTCATCCAGACAGGCAGGAGGGATGCAGATGTGGAACAGACTGGCCCCACATCCATGTGTGGTGGATAAAAACTGGGGAGAGGTATCTCCAGAGTGAGAAGTCCCAGCCCCAACCAGGACCCCCAGCCCAGGGTTCCAGTGCCAGGAAGACAAGTTCCCACAACTTCTGGCTACAAAAAAAATAGTGGAGAGTGAGTCAGTGAGAGAAACTTCAGGAGCCCCAAGCAGTTCCTCTTAAACAATGCACCCAGATTCACCTGCTCAGACTCCCTCCCTCTGAGCTCCAGCACCAGGGCAGCAGCTTGAAAGATACCAGTGGTACACTGGGAAAAACTGAAGTGTCTGGCATCAAAGTGAGCAGAGATCATTGCCCCTTTTCTAAACCCTCCCCCCAGAGAGCCACAGAGCTGGCAAGCTGGTGCCATATCCAAGACTCCATCAACATGGCTAACATTGTTTGACCCACCTTGGACATCCCCAGAGACTCCACCTACACAACTTATGGGCCCACCCAAACTGCTTCCAAATGAATGGCTGGTCTTGACTCATACTGTATAACTTCCTAAATCCTCTCAAACAAGCAACAGCTGGCCTCAGTGAATCCAAGCCTGACAGTTGCAACAGCCAGCCTACATTCACAGCTTGGCTTTGCCTGGGACTCTCTAAGCCCAGCACAAGTAGCAGCCATCTCAGCTTGCTTTATAGGTCAGGCACGGTGGCCTGAGGCAAAACACAGGTAGGGCTGACCTTGGCCTCCACCACCTAAGAAACCCCAGGGCTAGCACACCCAGTGGGCAGCTACAGACTACATCAGAGTACCACCACCCTGCCCCTGCACAGCTGGTCATCCATGGATGCTGGAGGTTGGTGGTAAGTTGTCATAGCCAATCCTTGGAGCTGACTAGCCTGGGTGAATCCCTCACATTAATCTGCCAAAAGAAACCAAAGTTCACCTATAAGAGGAGGGTGTACTCAGCCCACACAAAAGGTACACCTCAAATACCCAGCTTGGCTGATAGGAGAGGCTGTGCCACTGGACCCTAATGGATACCTATTATAATAGTTCACACTACCAAGACATGGAGTCAAAGCAGCTCTACCTAATACAAGGAAACAAACACAGGGAGGTTGCCAAGATGAGGAGATAAAGAATCAGGGCCCAAATGGAAGACACATCAAAACTCCAGAAAAACAGACAAGTGAAACAAAGATAAGCAATCTATCAGATTAAAAGTTCAGAACACTGTTTATAAGGACACTCAAGGAACTTGGTGAGGACCTCAACAGGATAAAAAAGATCCAGTCAGAAATGAAGGATACACTATGAAATAAAGAATAATTTACAGAGAAACAACAGTAGAGTGAATAAGGTTGAGAATCAAACCAATGATTTGGAACATAAGGAAGCAATAAACAACCAATCAGAACAAAAAGAAAAATAAGAATAAAAAAAAAATATGGATAGTGTAAGCAGCTTCTGGGACAACTTCAAGAGGTCCAGCATTCGCACCATGGGGGTATCAGAAGGGAAGATTAAGAGTGAGAAATTAGAAATCTATTTGAAAAAATAATGAAAGAAAACTTTCCTAATCTGGTGAAGGAAATAGACATGTAAGTCCAGGAAGCACAGAGAGCCCCAAACAAGATGGATGAAAAGAGGCCCATTCCAAGACACATCAAAATTAAAACACCAAAGGTTAAAGATAAAGAGGGAATCTTAAGAGTGGCAAGAGAATAGCAGTTAGTTATCTACAGAGGTGTCCCCATAAGACTATCAGCTGATTTCTCAAAAGAAACTTCTCATGCTAGAAGGGATTGGCAAGAAATATTCAAAGTCATGAAAAGTAGGGACTTACCGTCAAGATTTCTCTACCCAGCAATGCTATCACTTAGGATTGAAGAATAGATAAAGAGCTTCTCAGTCAAGAAAAAACTAATGGAGTTCATCATCACCAAACCATTATTACAGGAAATGTTGAAAAGGTTTATTTAAAAAAAAATAAAAAAGATAAAAACTATGAACAATAAAATGGCAAAAATACATATCCATCAAAATTGAATCTAAAAACAAACTAAGCAAATAGGAAGGACAGAAATAGAATCATGAATACAGAGAGTGTTTTGATGGTTGCCAGATGGGAGGGGTGTGTGGGGGAATGGATGAAAAGGTGAGGGGATTAAAAATACAAATAGATAGATACAGAATAGCTGTGAGGATATAAAGTACTGTATAGGAAATGGAGTAGCCAAAGAACTTACATACATGACCCATGGACATGAATAATTTTGTGAGGATTTCCTGAGAGAGTGGGGGGTGAGTGGAGGGAAGCAAAGGCTAAAAAAGCAGGACAAATGCATAGCATAATTAATAAAATATAATTTAAAAATAACTGAGTGAGTAGAGCAAAAAATCTATATCAAATTTTGTGTTAAGCTTGAACATTGCTCCGCAGAAACTATTTGGATGATTCAGAAGGCTTTTAGGGACAATGCAATGACTGCAGTGCCAATAAAATTTAGACAGAAATGTTTCAAAGATGGTCAAGAATCTGTTGAAATGATCCATATTCTGGAAGGTCTTCCACAAGCAGAACACCTGAGAATGTTTAAAGTGTAAGGGCTGCCATCAACACAGATTGGCGACTGACAGTGTGAGAACTAGAAGTTTATCTGGAGATTCCAAAAATACTGTATCTCAGATTGTGATGCAAGATCTTGGACTGAAATGCATTGTGGCAAAGTTTCTTCTGTGGCTTTTGCTACCAGAGCAGAAGGAACAATGTGCTGCAGTTGCTAATGACTTGATTCAAGCCATTACCAATAAACCAAATTTCTTCATAACCAGAGATGAATTGTGGCTTTACAGCTATGCTCCAGAAACAAAGGCCCAGTCATCCTAATGGAAGTAGCCTGGTTTTCCATGCCTGAAGAAGGCACAGCAAGTCACAGCAAGATCAAGACTAGTAACTGTATTTTTTTAATTGGGAAGGTGTTGTCCATCATGAATATTTCCCTCCAGGCCAAACAATTAATCAGGAGTACTACCTTGATGGTTTTTGTCAGATGAGAAGTGCAATATGACAAAAACAGCTACAGCTATGGGTAACTGTTGTTTAGCAGCTTCATCACAAGAATGTGCCCATTCACACATCATATCTCATGCAGGGTTTTTTTTTATAAAACACCAAATCACCCAGGTGACACAACCTCCCTACAGTGCAGATTGTGAACCATGTGACTTCTGGCTTTTCCTGAAACAAAAATCACCTTTGAAAGGGAAGAGATTTCATACCATAAATGAGATTCAGGAAAATATGACAGGGAAACTATGGTGTTTCCAACAAAGGAATTAGAGTGTTTTGAACAGTGGAAGAGACACTGTGAAAACTGTGTGAGGTCCAAGGTGCTTACTTTGAAGGGGACTGAGGTATCATTGTCCTATGTACAATGTTTCCTATATCTTCTTCAATACATATTTCTATTTTTTGTATTACATGGCTGGATACCTTCTGGATAAACCTTCTGCAGCGTCTGCTTCAGATATTATATCATGACAAAAGTCATAGGGAAACTATAAAAAAAAGATAGAGAAATGAGAGATGTCTTATTACCATAGATGGAGACAGGGTCCAGGCTCATGGTGGTCATGTACAAAGAATTGGACTGACCACACAGATATTGTAAAGCAAAGCAAGGGGAAAATTTATTAAGAAAAGTGCTCTTCTCAAGACATGGGAGCAGACCATCTCTTGCCAGGGATTGGCTCTCTTCTACTGAGTTGCTACAGGCTTTATAGGTTTTTACTTAAAATTCTACACATGCAATATTCCACAATTCTCCTCGATTGCCCAATTGGGGAAGAAATCACAATGCTAATTATTATCAGGTACCACAAGGCAATTCTTGGAAATCAGAATGCTGATTGATGATGGCTGCAATGTCTCAGGATTTTGTATTCTATCTCCTCCCTCAACTTGCCCCTGAGAGACATGATTCTCAAAAATTCTTTTTTGGGGTCGCTTAGGGAGGATGGTCAATTTTCTGTATCTACTTCCTGCTCTAGGGCCTTACATTATGACTGTTTTCACTCTGGAAATAGGGTAAGTCTATCTTCCAGTGCCAGAAATCAGTATTTGTACCTTTGCACATGGTACATGGCTCTGGAGGTGGCCTACTGCAATCTGTTTCTCAGTGTTGGGCATTTTCACTTAAAGCATGTTTGATCTTTTTGCCTTCGGTAGTTTTGTGACTTCCCCGGGTTACCTTCAGGTGTCTGGACATTGCCAATTTTGCTGCTAACAGCTAACACTGTTAGTTTGACTTTCTTTCCCTCCCTCTTTTTCTCATATTGGTTCTGCTCTCTCTTTTCTTCCAAATCATGATTGTTAAAGACTGAAAAAGCAATATCTATCAGCTGGGCCATAGAAGTCTGTGGGCCCATTTTTAATTTCTAAAGCTTTCTACAAAGATCAGAGCTGACTGGCTAATAAAGTGTTATCTGAGAGGTTAAGATGGTGGCAAGATAGGTGAGAGCGGAATCCACTTCTCCCTGGTGCACATGGGTGAGACACTTAGCCGATCTTCTGAGGAACAGAACTAACAGCCAACGATATCCCAGCATATAAGAAGATTGGAGACCAGGATTTGTAAAGCACATTGAAAAAAACATGGTAAGGAACGTGTTTCAGGACAATAAGTTCCCTGGAACCAGCATGGGGACCAAGGGGGCTGCAGCCCAAGACCGGTGCCCACCAACTCTGCAGAAGGATTCTAGGGAGAGAGCCGGGTCAACGGCTCCCTCCCCTGCCAAACAAGGTTTGAACAACACCAGGAAAGACCTGGATGCTTGAAGTCGCAGGGGGTGAATAAGGATCAAGTGGTGAAAACACAGGGGCTGTGTACAGCCACTGAGACTGTGGGTGCCAGCTGGGGAGAATCGGGCCATGAGGGACCTAGACCCGATCAGTTCCCTGTCTGATTAAAGAACTGGGCTGTGTGCAAGGCCAGGCACTTATTTCGAGTGGCAGGCTTGAGCAGAAGGAGTTTTTCAAAAAGAAAAAGAGAACAAAGAGGCACTCAACAGCTCTTTGGGGAATTCTCCTGCAGCAGCCACTCCAGCCTACTGCACCCCTACCCCTACTCAGCCTCAGGGCACTCCCCTGGTGGTTCTGAAGCCCCTGAGCTCACACATGAAGCCCCGGGATGGTGGGCACCCGGACCTGCAGGACCGGAGACTGCCGATCCCATCCCAGTAGTGGGGGTCGGGCGTGCACGGCAGCAGCCCTGGGAGAGAGCGTGCTTGACCCTGCCACCTAAAGGCATCTCACAGAAAAGCCCTGCACTCTGAGGGAAGCATCAGAGGAGATACGCACCTGCATCCCCAGCGCCAGCGACATCAGAACTAGCTTGGGTGGTTTGAAGCCAGCAGGAGGCCTTCTTTTTTTTTTTTTTAATAACTCATTCTTCCTTTCTTTCCTTCTTTCTTTTTATTTTTTTCTTCCTTTCTTTTCTCTTTTAATCCCTTTTCCTTCCTTCTCTCTCTCTCTCTCTTTTTTTTAAAGTTCCCACAAGTGAGACAATAAAACCTGGAGGTGTGAAAAGACCAGAACTGGACCCAAAAAGGGGGCATCCCAACAGCTGAGACAGTGAAAAAAATTTCAATTTCCTACTCCAGAGAACTTGCAAGTTATTGTATATATGTCTTATTATTTTTTCAATATTCTTACATCTATTATTTTATCAGTATTTTTATGTCTCTCTTCTTTCTGTTTAGCCTTCTTTGCTTGGCTTGTTAAACTGCATAGTAAGACTGGTTTCCCTTGTTCTCTCTTTCATACTGTATTTTTAATTTTGCCGTACTTTCACTTCACTTGGGTTCCATTAGCAAACTATTCTAGGTCCTATACTTCCTATTCTTTATTATACAGATCACATAGATTCTGTCCTATGATTGTTGCTCCATAACTATTGTAAATAACTGCTGTTCTAAACAATTGTAAATACTACACAGCACCCTTTCCAGATCTTAGCTCACTTCACTGTTTCTTGAACTGTATTGCTACTGTGGTTAACTCTGTTTACTCACACACTACACCTATTTTCTATCCTTTTCTCTCACTTTACCTCATAATCTGACCTCCCACAAGCTCACTGCTGTCTAAATCCAACTCACAATCCTTTCCCTCCCAACAAGAGTCTTATCTCCTTTCCACACTTTCTAAAAAGTGGCTAGTTGGGAGAAATATCACAGTTAACACTATACATATCCAAAGGATCTCCTATCTCTTCTCTATGGGTTGGTACTTTAAATACTATAGAATACACTCCTGCTGTCTTAAACCATTTTGCCTTCCCCTCCAACTGATCACAAAAAAGAGTAGGTGGAGGCTGTGAACACCTGTACACCTGCTGGAAGAGGAAACTCACCAACACAGGAACCAACAACAGATAAGAACAGAAGAAGGTGAAGGAGGGAGTGGAAGACACACTAACTCAACCCAGGACCGATATGGAAACATAACTAATTGGTGGAGTAATTACTCAGAACAAACAACTGAACAAGAGGGAGAAAGAATACTCAAAACCTTGTACATACGGAAGAACCAGCTTCAACACAACCTGCCCACACCTGCACTATAGAATATAAAACGAGGGGGACAGAGTGACCTTCAGTTAACATGCTGAAGGGAAGGACTCACCAAAGAAAGACCCAATGACAATCAAAACCCAAAGATATACAGAGAGCCAACATAAACAACAAGACCAGTGAGCTCAGGAGATCAAGGAAACTGCACCACTGGATCTCACAGGTCTTCTACCACAGAAGTTCACACCATAAACCGAGGGAGTCACAATAGATTAATTTAAAAAGCAGAGGCTAACAAGAAGAGTCTCACAAACCATGGGCAGACAAAGAAAAAATCCCCAAACCAAAGGGAAGGAGGAAGCCTCAGAAAGAATGATAAATGAAACAGAGGCAAGTCAACTATCAGATACTGAGTTCAAAGCCACAGTTATGAGGAAGCTCAATGAGCTCACAGAGAGTCATCAAAAACTACAGGGAAACTACGATAAACTCACTACAAACTATATCAACATGAAAAAGGAAATAGAAATTATCGACAAAGGCCAAGAGGAAATGAAGAGTACAATTTCTGAACTGAAGAACACAGTAGAAGGAATCACAAACAGGCTTGATGAAGCAGAGGATTGGATTAGTGAGCTAGAGGAAAAGGCAGAGAAAAATACACAGAAAGAGCAAGAAAAGGAAAACAGACTCAGAAAGAATGAAGAAGGATTAAGGGAAATGCAGGACAACATGAAACATAATAATATCTGTATAATAGGGATACCAAAAGGAGAAGGAGAAAAAGAAGAGCAAGGGATAGAAAACCTGTTTGAAAAAGTAATGATGAAAAACTTCCCTAATTTGATGAGAGAAAAAGTC
>VMDR010036261.1:0-10543 GCA_007922815.1 Macrotus californicus | reverse complement strand
CTGCCCCTCCAACCTTCCAGCATCCCCTCCCATAGTTCACATCCATGGGTTGTACATATAAGTTATTGGAGGCCTCTGTTTCCCATACCATTTTTTATCTCTCCCTGTCTACCGTATGCCTACTAACAATGCTTCTTCTTCCCTACACCTTTTCCCCCCCATTCTCCCTTCCCACTCCCCACTGAAATCCTTCCATGTGATGTCCATTTCTCTGATTCTGTTCCTGTTCTGTTTGTTTGCTTAGTTTTTGTTTTCGTTGTTTTTCTTTTCTTTTAGGTTCATTTGTTGATAGTTGTGAGTTTTTTGTCATTTTACTGTTCATATTTTTTATCTTCTTTTTCTTAGATAAGTCCCTTTAACATTTCATATAATAAGGGCTTGGTGACAATGGACTCCTTTAACTTGACCTTATTTGGGAAGCACTTTATCTGCCCTTCCATTCTAAATGAAAGTTTTGCTGGATAGAGTCATCTTGGATATAGGCCCTTGCCTTTCATGACTTGGAATACTTCTTTCCAGCCCCTTCTTGCCGACAAGGTTTCTTTTGAGAAATCAGCTGATAGTCTAATGGGAACTCCTTTGTAGGTAACTGTCTCCTTTCTTCTTGCTTCTTTTAGGATTCTCTCTTTATATTTAATCTTGGGTAACTTGATGATGATGTGCCTTGGTGTGTTCCTCTTTGAGTCCAACTTCTTTGGGACTCTTAGCTTCCTGGACTTCCTGGAAGTCTATTTTCTTCACCAGATTGGGGAAGCTTTCCTTCATTATTTGTTCAAATAAGTTTTCAATTTCTTGCTGTTCTCCTTCTGGTACCCCTATGATTCAGATATTGGAACATTTCAGGTTGTCCCAGAGGTTTGTAATAGTCTCTTCACTTTTTCAAATTCTTGTTTCTTCATTTTGTTTTTAATGGATGTTTGTTTGGTTTTTTTTGTTCCCAGTCATTGCTTTGAGTCCTGGTTCCTTCCTGTTGCTGTTGGTTCCCTGAATATTCTGCTTTATTTCTCTTTGGGTATCTTTCATTTGTTTTTTCATTTTTCGACCAAGTTCAGTCAGTTCTGTGAGCATTTTGATTACCAGGGCTTTAAATTCTCCATCAGATAGGTTGGCGATCTCCTCCTCGCTTAGCTCTCTTTCTCAGGCTTTGCTGTGTTCTTTCATTTGGGCCATATTTCTTTGTCCTGGTGCACCTGATAAGTTGTAAGGTGCGGGGCCTTAGGTATTCACCCATACAGGGCAACGCTTCTTGCTGTGCTGCAGTGCTGGCTTTGGGTGAGGGGCCAGATAGGGAATAATGCAGCTCATCTGCTCGTCTCTAGCGCACTTTTCAACGGACTCTCGTATGAGACTGGGAGCTTCTCCTACCTCCCCAACCACTGTAGCCCACAGCCACCTCTGAGTCTCCTTAAGTCAGCCCCTCCCACACACACAGCTCTGCAGCCAGCCCTACCCCCAAGGTCCACCACATTGCTGTGGTTTTTCTGAATTGGCTCTTGCAGTCCACTGCCTTACCGATCTGGTTGTTCTGGTTGATTTTTTCTTTAACTCCTTGGTTGTCAGAGTTCCATGCAGTTTGATTTTCTGGCACTTTTGGTTATTGATTTCAGATTGGTTGTTATCCTCCTTTTGGTTGTGCGAGGAGGCAAAGCGTTTCTACCTACCGCCATCTTAGACAGAACTCCCCCTGGTATGTGGTTTAAGGCCACTGTCTCCTTGTTGATTTTCTGTCTGGAAGATATAATCATTGAGGTCAATGGGTTGTTAAAATCTTCAACTATTTGCATTAATGTCAAACTCTCCCTTTATGTCCATCAAGATTTGCTTCGCATATTTAGGTACTCTTCTGTTGGGCACTAAATATTCACCAGGCTTATATCCTCTTGCTAGGTTTTCCCCTTTATCATTATGTAGAGTCCTTCTTTGACTCTTATTATAGCCTTGGTTTTAAAGTCTGTTATGTTGGATATAAGTACTGCTACCCTAGCTTTTTCTTCTGTTCCATTTTCATGAAATATATTTTTCCATCCCTTTACTTTCAGTCTGTGTGTATCTTTCGATCTGAAATATGTCTCTTGGAGACAATATATGCATGGCTCTTGTTTTCTTATCCATTCAGCTACCCTATGTCTTTTGGTTGGAGCATTTAAGCCATTTACATTTAAGGTGATTATTGATAGATGCACATTTAGTACCATTTTATTGTTAGACTGTTTTCCTGTTTTTTTCTCCTTTCTTTCTTTCTCTTTTTCTTCTTCTTAAAGCAAGCCCTTTAACAT
The DNA here is from genome assembly GCA_007922815.1 of Macrotus californicus. Lineage (NCBI taxonomy): Eukaryota > Metazoa > Chordata > Mammalia > Chiroptera > Phyllostomidae > Macrotus > Macrotus californicus. The sequence goes on along the minus strand of VMDR010036261.1, from coordinate 8,267 downwards.
TTGTTGCAGTACTGGTTTGGTGTTAACAAACCCCTTTAGCTTTTTCTTGCCTGGGCAGCTCCTCATTTCTCCTTGGATTTTAAATGATAGCCTTTCTGGATAAAGTAGCGTTGATTGTAGGTCCCTGCTTTTCATCACCTTGAATATTTCGTGCCACTCCCTTCTGGCCTGAAATGTTTCTATTGAGAAATCAGATTACAGTCTCACTGGTGCTCCCTTGTAGGTAATTACCTGCTTCTCTCTTGCATCTTTTAGGATTTTCTCCTTGTCTTTAAGCCTTGTCATTTTAATTATGATGTGTCTTGGTGTAGGCCTCTTTGGGTTCAACTTTTTTGGGACTCTCACCTTCCTGGACTTGTGTGAATTTTTCCTTCACCAAATTAGGGAAGTTTTCAGTCATTTCTTCAAATAGATTGTCAATCCCTTGCTTGTTCTCTTTTCCTTCTGGTATTCCCATGAAGTGGATATTGTAGCACTTCATGTTGTCCAAAATGTTTCTTGAGTTCACCCCATTTTTTTTTAATTCTTTTTTCTTTTTGCTGCTGTGCGTGGGTATTGTTTTTTCTACCCTGTCTTCCAAATCACTAATTCGATCCTCTTCATCTAATCTACTGTGTATTCTTTCCAGTGTATTATTTATTTCAGATATTGCATTCTTTATTTCTGACTGATCCTTTATGATTCCTATGTCTTTTTTCATGCATTTGGGTATCCTTATAATCATTACTTTGATTCTCTGATAAAATTACTTGCCTCCATTTCATCTAGTTCTTCTAGAGAATTCTCTTGTTCTTTTATTTGGGGTCTGTTCCTTTGTCTTCCCATTTTGGCAGCTTTGGTAAGTGGTTGCAAATGAAGTTTTGTGTGTTGGCCCTTTAAGAGGCTGTCTGTATCTCCAGCTGTCTCTCCCTCACAGACAGATACTCTGCCGCTTTTCAAATCTGGGTATTCTCTAGGTTCCTTTCCAGCTCTTGTGCTATAGGCTGGGAGGCCAGCTTAGGGTTTAGACCCCACACTTCTCAGGGGGAAACCCCTGGCCACTGAAATATCCCCCTGGCACTTCAGCTGCCGCCCATCCTCTGTACTTCCTACCAGTCTCGTGGCAAAGTGGTTTCTTCTGTATGTCCTTGATTATAAGGCTCTCTTTAAATTTCTAATAAAATTTTATGAGTAAAGTAAATGTTTTATAATGAGCCCATGGGTGTGATTTCAGTATGACTGTCACTCCTTTTTATTTATCCAGGCATGTCTTTTTGACACTGGATATCATTTGTCTACTTCCTTAGTCGTGAAACCGTGTGAAAACCAATAGTCAGCTGCATGTGCACTGACCACATAGTTCAGGAAGGGTGTTTGCGGCAGAAAAGGTTTGGTAACCAGCTTCTTATGTCACTATATTTAAAATAAAACATGGAAATTCCAAATGGAAAGAATGTTCAAAGAGTTGGAAAAAAGATAAAATCTGAAGATTTTAAAAGGATCCAAAAAATAGTCATCAGCATCTTAATCACAATGATGTTACTTCCTTAATTATCCTTACCCCTGCCCCTTAGTTTTGTTCGCCTGACTCTTTGCTTGTGGATCATTTCATGTTCAATCTTGGTTTTGAATTTTCCTCTTGACTCAGACTTTTTGCTAATTGAATATAATATACTAGGGTTGACTAGAAACACTCAGAGGCAAATAGCCGTTTCCTGGATTAAAAAATTACCAATTTTTCTGAATTGTTCTATTCACCAACACAGGGAGTTTATTTCACCTGAGGATAGATTTAGTAACAAAAGGAATCAAAACCTACAAAATAGTGTTTTAGGAAACTGACAGCTTGAGTATACAGAACACAGCTTTCAGAATTAAACAAATACTAATTTTCATAGGGTTTGGAGAGGATGTGGAGAAAAGGGAACCCTAGTGCATTGTTGGTGGGATTGTAGACTGGTGCAGCCACTGTGGAAAACAGTGTGGAATTTCCTCAGAAAACTAAAAAGGGAACTGCCTTTTGACCATACAATTCCACTGCTGGGATTATACCCTAAGAATCTTGAAACACCAGTTCAAAAGAACCTATGCACCCCAATGTTCATAGCAGCACAATTTACAATAGCCAAGTGCTGGAAACAGCCTAAGTGCCCATCTGTAAATGAGTGGATCAAAAAACTGGTACATTTACACAATGGAATTCTACACAGCAGAGAGAAAGAAGGAGCTCCTACCTTTCGCGACAGCATGGATGGAACTAGAGAGCATTATGGTAAGTGAAATAAGTCAGGTGGTGAAAGACAAATGCCATATGATCTCACCTATAAGTGGAACCTAATCAACAAAACAAATAAGCAATATATAACCAGAGACATTGAAATAAAGAACAAACTGACAGTAACTAGAGGGGAGGGTGAAGGGAAGGGGGATAACAAGGGAAAGAAAGGGAAGGGTCATCAAGGAACATGTTTAAAGGACCCATGGACTAAGCCAAAGAGGGGAAGGATTGACAGTGGGGATGGTTGGGGAAAGGAAAGTGGTGGGGGGAAAGTGGGGACAACTGTACGTGAACGACAGTAGAAAAAAAGAAAAAAAAATTCACAGTTGTTAAGCAGATTGATAGAGATATTTCTTTTGTTTTCCAGAAGGTGGCGCTGAAGCACGGTTTTGTTTTCTCTTGTACTGTAGGGGCTTCTGGCATCTTTGTGGGAAGGTGTCACCCCCTCCCCTTTGGCGAAATGTTCCATGTTCCCCAAGTAGGTGGGCATCCCCTTTCCCACCTGGTCACCCCATTCTCAGGGTACCACTCCTGTGTATTGGAAATGGCAGTCTTTGGGTCTCCTTCATATTCCTGACACCACCTTCCTGTAGCCAGAAGCCATTGGCAGGGCTGCTCTGAGGTGACCTAGCTGTCTCTGCCAGGCTGTTCTGCGGTGGGTAGGCGATGGGTGAATGAAAGTTGGGCGAGAAGAAGCTGTTCCTGTGTCTTGTGGTTCTGCTCTTCCTTCTGAGTTTACCTGCAATGAATACAGACCACTTACACTGGAACGGTTTTTTTTGTAGCCCTTTCTCCACTTGCTTACTTGAGTATAAAACTGCCAGGCGAGCCACAAAGAGATAGGGGTGGGAAAATTTCTGTGTGTGCAGAATGCTTTGTTCTGTGCTGGGAGGGTTGAAATGCAGTGATTTTTTTTTTGGGGGGGGGCTACTGTTTCTCTGTCCATAACCCTGGGCTCAGCCTCAGTGTGTGCCAGCCAGCCAGCATGTGCCCCTCCAGTCTTGTCAGTACAGTGAAGCTACACCCCAATCCTTCACTGCTGTCATGACCTCTAGGGTCTGCAGCCAGCGCCTGGCTGCCTGTGGCTTCTCTCGCTGTCCTCTACTCTACCATTCTGTCTCCACTATTCGCTCAAGGAGGTCCACCTTCAGCCGTCTCAGTGCGTGACGTCTCAGACACGATGGCATGTTGAGCAGGGAATCCTTTGTCGAACCCTAGCTGTCCCACTTGTAACTTCTGGGGGATGGACCTGGAGATCTCACATGCTGACATGCTGCTGACCTCACCCATTTTTGGTTTTTTATTTTCTTCCTTGTGATGTCCTCATCTAATTTTGTGTCAGGGTTATAGAAGTCTCATAAAATAAGCTGGAGAGTATTCTCTTTTTCTCTTTATTTTTTGTTTCTGGGTTTGTGTAGAATTGGTTTTAGTTCTTCCTTACATGTTAGATAGAATATACCAGTAAAGCCTTTTGTGTCAGTATTGGGCATGTATGTTGAAGAAGTGGGGGCATTATTTATGAATTCCAATTTTTGAATGATAAGAATATTAAAGTTTTATGTTTCTGGGTCACTTTTGTAATTTGTGACCAAATTTATTTATGTATCTAACTTGTCAGATTTATTGGCATAACGTTGTTTATAACATCCTCTCATTCCCTTTTTAATGTCTATAAGACATGTATGATACATTTCCTTTCATTCCTGACGCTGGTAATTTATGTTTTCTCCCTTTCTTCTCGCTCAATCTTTTAAAAAGTTTATTGATTTTATTATTTTTTTAAGAACTTCTGGCCCTTTAAATGTTCTCCTTTTGTCATTAACTTTCTGCTCTTAATTTATTGTGAACTGTCTGTACTTACCTTGCATTTCAGTGTCTTGTTTTCAGATGGAAGTGGAAATCATTGATTTTATACCCTTTCTAATATGAACATCTAAAGCAATGCATATTCTCTAAGGATTTAACTACATGTTACAAATTTTGATAACTTTGTTTTCTTTATTATCTGGTTCCAAGGATGTTCTAATTTACCTTGTGAATCCTTCTTTGACCCTTGGAATCTTTGGTAGTGTGTATATTATTTAATTCCCCAAATATTGGGGAATTTTGTAGGTATCATTATTGATTTTTAATTTAATTCCACTTGATCAAAGATCATTCTGTATGTTTTCATCCTTGGAAATACATGGCCCAGAATATGTGGTCTAATTGGTGAGTGTTCCATCTGCAATCAGATAAAACGTACATTTTTCTGTTGTTGAGTGAAGAATTCTATAAATGACAGTTGATAGTGTTGTTCACATCTTCCACATTCTTACTGATTTTTCTGTTAATTTGTTCTGTCAGTTCTGAGAGAGGAATATTGAAGTATCCACCTATGATTTTGGATTCCTTTAATACTATCAAATTCTGCTTTATGTGTTTGGGAGCTTGTTCATTAGATCCATATACACTTAAAATCGTTTTGTCTTCTTGATTGATTGACCCTTTTAGAACCTTAATGCCTTTTTTCCCTGATAATAGCCTTCATCTGTTGAAGCTACTTTGTAGTGTGGCCGTGCCAGTGTTACTACATTTATAGTGTGCGTGTCTTCCATCCTTCCCTTTTAGCTTGTGAGTGTGTTTCTTGTAAACATCATTTGGTTATGCCTTGCTTTTTTATCTATTCTGACATTCTCTGCTCCAGGATCAATTCCAGCTGAAGTAAACATTTAAATGTAAAAATCACACTATTACAGCAGTAGAAGAAACTATGGGAGATTTTAAAAAATAATTCTGGAGCAAGAAGAGACCTTTCTAACTATAACAAAACCCATAACCCTAAAAAAAGTCAGTGACTGTGCTCCCATAAAAAGACTTGAACTGCAAAATGGACCATGCGCAGTCAAGGGCAAATGACAAGCAAGGAAAATACTTGTATTTCATATCATAGCAATAAGACTTATTTCTTTACTACTTAATGTATTTCCATGAATAAATTAGAAGATAAAAATCAATGGATAAGTGGGGAAATGACATGCCAAGATAGCTTATAAAAAAGGAATTACAAACATGTTTTGAATAGAAACATTCTTGACTTTTCTCAAAACAGTGTGCCCTGGCTGGTGTGATTCAGTGGATTGAGCACCAGCCTTTGAACCAAAGGGTCACCAGATCGATTCCCAGTCAGGGCACATACGGTTGCAGGCCAGGTCCCTGGTTGGGGGCTCATCAGAGGCAACCACACATTGATCTTTCTCTCCCCGTCTTTCTCTCTCCCTTTCCCTCTCTAAAAATAAATAAATAAAATCTTTTTAAAAAATAAAAATGTAAGTAAACATATTCTGATAGTACTTCTTTCTTTTAAGTATATTTTATTAATTATACTATGACAGTTGTCCCATTTTTTCCCCCTTTATTCCCCTCCACCCTCCACTCCCCCCCCCTTAGTTCATGTCCAAGGGTCATACATATAAGTTCTTTGGCTTCTTTATTTCCTATACTATTCTTAACCTCCCCCTGTCTATTTTGTACCTACCATTTATGCTTCTTATTCCCTGTACCTTTTCCCCCATTCTCTGCCTCCCCCTTCCTGCCAAGAACCCTCCATGTGGTGTCCATTTCTGTGATCCTGTTCCTGTTCTAGTTGTTTGCTCAGTTTGTTTTTGTTTTTGTTTTCAGGTTCAGTTGTTGACAGTTGTGAGTTTGTTGTCCTGATAGTACTTCTTACCTGTCACTGGAAACACTCTTAATACAAAGTTGTTTAAGGGAAGGCTGGTTGGTAATTCTGTCGGAATAGCAGTTTACATGCCCTTTGACCCAGCATCCCACTTCCGAAATCTGTCCCGCAGATACACTGACCCACTCACAAAGTTTTTTACAGTTTATTCGTTACAGCATTTGTTGTTGTGGATGTTTGCAGCAGTATATCTCAGCTACATCTGATTAAATAAACTATGGTACATAATACAATACTAAAAGACAGAATATTCCACAACAGTTAAAACAATGAAGAAACTGCTCTAATGTGCTGATAATGGATAGTCTCTAAGATATGAAATTAAGTGAGAAGCAAAAGGTTTAAAAAGTGAGAATAGTCTTCTACTATTTGTATAAAGAATCATATGTAATAATTCCAAATATGTAAAATATTTCTAAAAAACATACCATATCGTGGATACCATGGGTGGCCTCTTCCAGAGAGGACAAGTGAACGGCCTGGGACCCGGGGGAGAGGGAGCCTGTCTTACTGAATACCTTTTTGTGTCTTCTGAGTTTTGAACTATTTAAATAAATTCTTTATTCAAAATAGTGAACAATGTTGCCAACATTGTAACAAGGTAAAGGTGTATTGTTAAAATACCTAGCTTGCTACTTATAATACTGTAACTAAAATCTAAAATCAAGATCCACTTTATCTCCCTTCTATTTCTGTTTGAAGTTTGCCTTCTCTGTGTTGAAAAACAAGACAAAATATTTGGCCCTTTGTAGGTGCTGCTCAGGGACTGCTTAGTGAACCACCCCCCACACACTTGCCTTTGTTTTAAAGCTCCAACCAGAAAGCAGATAGTCTTGGAAGGAATATTGTTTAAACTGTCATATCACTCAAACACATGCCTGATAGTCTGTGTCTTTAAAAGTTTATGAGTGAGTGATATAGAAAGAAGTAATTGAAAAACAGTTTTAGTGAATTTCAATTTTAAGGATATGGGGGGAAATGACCAAACTGCCAAAGTATGATGATAGTCTTGTTTTCTATTTCAGATATTAAGCACCGCCGAATACCAATCTTATTCTTTGCAAACAAAATGGACCTTAGAGACGCACTGACATCTGTGAAAGTGTCTCAGTTGCTGTGTTTAGAAAACATCAAAGATAAGCCATGGCATATTTGGTAAAGTTTGAGATTTTTTCTTCCTTTTATCATTCTGAGAAATTCTCCAAGCTTCAGTGTTTCTTTTCTAAGCTCATTTTATAAATGACCTAACATGGTAGGATATAAGCTAAGGATTTTGTTTTATAGAATGTGGCATTGCAGGTGTTCACGAATATATTACTATTAAAACCTTTCAAATCTTTTGGGGGATAGAAAAATATAAACAACTCTCTAAAAGAATAAGTTAAACAGCCTGCTTACTCACCCAACCTCAACCATGCTGATTTCCTTCTACTCACAGAGTAAACCAGCCACAGTCCCATCTGAGGGCATTTCCACTTGTTACTCCCTTTGTCTAAATTGTTCTCCAAAATAATTTTGCTGGCTTGCTGTTGTACTTCCTTCAGGAACATCTCCTGATAATGCTCTAAAATAGTCACTGTCCCTTACCCTGCCTCATTTTTACCTTACTTTGCTTTTTACGTTGCTGTGTGACCTTTCCCTTTTGTTCTTTGTATTATAGTTTGTCTCCTTACACTAGTGCACTAGCACCATGGGAATGGCGGTTTCTTGCTTCATTCTAAGCCTTGGAATTGTGGTGCATGGCACTTAGTAAGTGCACAATAAGTACTTGTTTATGTGAATAAATATAAATGCTAATAATAATCTTACTTGGACATACTAATAAGATTGAACTCATAAGTAATGTCTGAAATTATCTTACATTATTAGATAGTATTTTAGTACCTGCCACTACCTGTCATTAAGCCCCCTCCATCCACCCACCTACCTCCCACTATTGCAAAATATCCTTCTCTTGCGAGGTTTCCCCTTTTTGTAAGACGGTATATATGGAGAAAGGCTGAACACAGAGGCAGAGAAATCCAGGGCCTCCAGAAGAGAAAACAATACAAAGCAAGGAGGAGTTAGCAGACCTCAGAGAAGAACTTGAAGAGCTAACCTTGGTGCTGAAAGGGTAATAGAAGAGACTGAGAAAGCCTTGGGAGCTCCTCAGTGCTCAAGGCTCCCAGCTCCCCCACCCAGTAGTGAAACACTCTCTATCTCAAGTAAAACCCTCCCTACTTTGGAATGAGAAGAAAAGTCTTGGGTTAGAATTTGAGGTTCTGCGGTATTTTGTTGGTAAAGGATGGAGGG